>APFE030265909.1:0-30401 GCA_000404065.3 Pinus taeda | reverse complement strand
TCATGGAATCTTCCAGAAACTTCTCTTGTGACACTTGCCTCTCTGAATTCACCCAGGGATGAGTAAGAGATCATCAATATCCAAGTGGAATCAAAAACTATCAGAGAGAAAACACTAATCAAAATCCCAGAAGCTGACTCACCCCCCTGCAATCATCTATATAGGGATCCCTCATCCCAGAGATCCAGAGGCTGGAATTTTGCATCTTGTAAGGAAGTGTTGTTGGTTCCCTGGTGGAACATGATAGTGTTGGGTGATCTAAGATTTTCATGAGGTGAAGAAGAGCTTTCATGCTGGGAGGATGACACTGGGTCAGATCAATGGGTTGTAATTCTCTCTTCTTATCTTTATATCAATAAAGCTATTCAAGTTTTCCTCCACATTCTTGTATGTTTGATGATATATACATTTGTGTGGTCAATATATATCTGGCCCTATATTGTTTATGACTATATATCTCTATACTTTGAAGGTATTATGTTGCTTTGAATTTACAGGTACTCTTTGAAACGGAGTAATCAAGGAAGGAGCGACAAAAGATCCGTCAGAGAGAAGGAGGAATAAGCAAGGAACCAAGTGAAAGATTGAGGTTGGTATTCTTTGTTCCTCTCCTATCTACTTCTCGTAAAGGAAAACAAAAGTAACTTTAATTTGTTTGTTTGTAAGATAGCTACTCATCTTAGTGGGACTAGCAGCTCTGCATAGACACTAGATTTCCCGATAACAAAGGGTTCGTGAGTAGACATACTAAATACTAAATAGTAAAAACTTAAAAAGACAACAAAATTTAATAAAATGTTTAACATACAAAATAAAGTTTAAACAAATTTAATGAACTGATATAGCCTTCAAGCCTCAAAGGGTACCTGGCAACACCTTAGACCTTTCTCATATAACACTGGTATAGGAAAATAATTTAGGTGGTGCTATATAATCCTATAATTTGGAAGAGACACGAATTTGAAATTTTGGATCAGGGAAGCACCTTTCCATGCATGTCACACGTCCTCTGTGAACCTCCCCATCCTCATTAAATTTTCTCTTATCATAAAAATACTATGGGTTTAAGAAGTACCTAGCAGCATGTAAGGTGGAATGCAATTTCCTATCCCAATGTGCATCAATAATGTCCCAAAGAGGCATATACTTTTCCTCATCATCCCCATATCTTCTTTTTATGGCCTCCTTTGCGAGATCCATCACCTCATAAATGTAACACATAGCGCGTTTGTCACCATCAACCATCCTGAAAGTTTAAGCTTTCAAATTTAAATTAATCTGAAACATTGAAAATAAAAGGAAGCTTGAAATGAAATTTAAAACATGAAAAAGTTAAAAGACTTGAAGTAGCTGAGAACTCTAACAAGGGACTCCATCACAACAATAATCTCTTCGGCATATTTCCAAAAATTGTCATTAAACACAAGTGCAAAAAGTTCAATGCCTTCAAGGGTCTTGGAATGTTTAGATGCCATCCATTTAGGTCCCAAGGACATCCTCTTCAAATTTATCTTTTGTTCAACCACAAATTGCAAAGATATGAAATTTGTTGCAAATCTAGCCACTATAGGTCGAACAATTTCTTTACCTTCAGTGTATATTCTCATGGTGTTTAGGACAACAATGTGGTTGTATAGGTATTTGGTTATGGATTTTTCCTTCTCCACAACCTCATGTATCTAATTAAGCTTACCAATGTCCTCAAGCATTAAATCTATACAATGGGCAACACAATAGGTCCAAAAAATAGTGGGGTACCTAATATCAAAAAGTCTACCAGCAACCATATAATTAGCTGCATTGTTGGTGACAATTTGTACAACATGTTCTTCTCCCACTTCTTGAACGACTTTCTCCATCATTTTACAAATAAGTTGTGCAATATTAACCTTGTCTGAGGCATCCACTAATTTGAGATATATTGTACCTATTAGACAAGATACAAGGAGATTTGTTAAACTTCTATTCATCTGATCTGTCCATCCATCACTCATGATCGTGCACCCTGTTTCTACCCATGATGAACGAAACTCAGATATCACAAGCATGGCATCTTCAACACTTTCTAATAGTAAATTTGTCCTAATTCTCTCTAATGAAGGAGCTTTGAACCCTGGATCTGCAACAACAACTGCATCAATCATAGCTTGTCAATAAGGACTTATGGTACAGTGGAAAGGTATGTCAGAATAGTACCAAAAGTTAGCAATGGCCTTCCTTGCCTGACTATGAATATTTTTTCCCAACCAGTGGTATCCAAGGTAGGTTGGGACCCAAGTTTTGTGTGGGGAGAAAAAAATGTGCTTATGTTTCGACCTCCAATGTTGAATGCAAGAGGATTCATTTGGCCTTGAGTTTGACTTGGACTTGGGGGCATGTGTGAGAAACTTGGGTACTGCATTGAGGATTCAATAGAGGGAGATGACAATGGGGTAGTGGAAGAAAAATTTTCAACTCCAGGTGTTCCTATTTCTTTTTTTTCTTTTTCTTTTCATTCTTTGTATTATGCTAACTCAACATATCAATGGCCAAGGTTGCTTGGCGTTTGACATTTTTGTCAACGTTTTTGCAGAGACCTATATCATGGCTAGGTATTTCTGTAAGGTGGAACTTGAATCTATAAATGCCTCCACTACATTTTTCTTTGCCAAATTTACAAAGGAGCTTAGGGTCTCTAAGAATCTTGTCACAATAAGCCCAAGAAAAGTCCTTCTCCCTTGGCATTGTTGTTGTTTTGGACTTATGTTTAAATTGCGGCTTTTGTTTAGATTTGGAGTTGTGCCTTCTATTTAATTTGGCTCCTGTAAAATACAATAAAAAATTAAAATTAAAAATTCCATATATAACTTCGCAAAAAATAGGGTTGGTTTTAAAGGATATGAGGTTTTGTTAAGGATCAAAGAGGAGTCTGTCTAGCAACACAAGCACATTTCGACTTAATATATCATTATGACCTTGAAACACAATTAGGTATATATGAGGAAATGCTACCTAAAGGAAATATTATCAACATATATTGCATTGTGATCTTGAATTTGCAAGTTCGTTTGGCATAAGACAACTGGACCAATACATCAATAACATATTCTGGAAGAACAAAAATACTCAAAGTTGTGAATGCATTGTTAAAGCCTTTGAAGTCGGCAAGACATCGACCAAGGAAGGAATGCTTGATGACTTGGTTGATGGTTGGTATGAAACCATTTCTTAGTGCATTTTAAAAATCTATTTAAGCCCCATTTATAGTGTTGAAAAGTCATAACCAAAGGAATACGTCGAACATTCGATTGCTAAACAGTGAAACTTGAAACTTGCCATTGAAAATGACATTGAAACTTCAAATAGTAATATACCTATTATTTAAGCCGAGTGCCAATGTACCTCGATTGTTGAATAGTAAAGTGACTAAGACTAAAGGTAACACACACTGAAGGTGATGCGTGACTGCCCGAGGGTCGATATGGAGTATGGATAGAGAACATATTGGCGACTGCCCGATATGGAGTTTGGACTTAGGCTCACCTTGGCAATTCCCTGATATTGAGTTTGGGCTGTGTAATAGTGAGTAGTGATTGATTACTTAGGGTCTTGATGTATGAGTTTTGGGCTTGAGAAATGAGAAATAAATTTTGGAATGACTGGCGTTAAGTTTTTATTAATGCGGAATACCTAAACCTAAAAAACTTGCATTGAACATGAGTTAAAATTGGTCAACGTGAGTTTGAATCGCAAATATTTAGATCAAATCGTTTAGAGAGCAAGAAGATTCCGACTCGTGATTAATCGCGATTGATTGGTGAGTCTTGTTTCACTGCTTGTAACTGAAATCTGAATTGAAAATAGGAGATCTTACAATTGAAACTAATTGTGAATTTTCTAAACTGAAATTGGCCCATCGGCATCATTTCTATTTGCGGTTGGGCACGTCAATGGAAGAGATTCATTCTAAATCAGGTTCATGGAGAAAATATTTTATGGAAGATTTTTCTTTATGTCGAGGAAGACATAGTAATATTTTTTATTAAATTTGAATAACAATAGTATCTACTCTGTATCTCTCATATGACATTATTTTTATCTCTTGTAACTCATATGGAAAGTGGGGTGATAGTGGACATGTAGCATCAAGCTGCACTCCTTTTAATCCAAAGTTCTGCATGCAAACCTTTGTGTCACTTGCATCGAAGCCTTCACTATAGAGTCTGGAGTTAACACTACCTCTGCGTGACAAAAGCTACACATACCTTTTGACTTGGTTTTTTCACCTTTTGTCCATTATTTGTTTGGAGTCTGGGACAACAAGCTCCATATACTTTTTTTCCATACCTCTATGTGAGTGTAACTTTGTACATTTTCTTTGCTTCAACCAATATCAAAAGCATTTGTGAGCTTCTTTCAAGGCATGAATACATGCTTCAATCATGGAAATTAGCAAAGTTTCTAAAGCAAAAAATAACCATGGAGTTATCCTTTTCCATTTCAAATATGTTAGGATTGTACTGAGAGTTTTTTATAGATAATTATTAACTGGTCCTCTAGTTTTCCCTTTTCCTTAATATAAACTGCATCTCTTATTACATTTCTAATCAAGATATTTACATCAAATACTATATCAAAGGGCCAAGGAATTTTCATAAATGCTTCCTTGTCTAGTAGAACAATAAATTGTCAACATGTCAGCTTGGCTCCAATTTCTTGGGAATTAATAATATTTTTGAAAAATGACTACTCTTGTTTGAATCTAGAGCTATGTTTAAGCTTTGAAAATGGATTTTCCTCCAAATTGATCTTGGAAAGGTCCTTATTAAAGGCTTCTCTATATCTCCTCCACTAGAATGAATGTCTTGTTTGTTGAAAAGTATAACAGAGCTCCCTTCTGAAAATTTTGATCATCCCATTGTCACCAAGAGCTCCTCCTTTTCCCCAAATTGGACCCAAAACAACATTGAGTACCTAATTATGATCCAACCTGAGAAATTTTGATTGACAATGCAACTCAAGAGCTATTAAATTTAAAGTGCGCTAATATGATTCATCATTCTTTCATTGAATAAGTATATTGTTTTTGAATTTTTCATTTGTGCTTGTAGTATGTGGTACTGACCTTGTTTCACCTGAAAGGGTTTTTATTCTTGGACTATGAAAATGATAGTAAGATTTATGCCTTTTGTAGTATTTGTACCCCATGATCATTTTTGCAAGATGTATGTCCTATGTGGAAAGAAATAATAATTTAGTTATTACCTCCTGAACTAAAGCATTGTTTCTTTTATTAGGTTCCATGTAACATCCTCTACAATTTGAGGATGAATGGGATGTAATATCCTATCCATCCCCATAGACTATAGTCCTCTATAAAGGGGGAAAAACCCCAAAATACCTATTGTTGGGAAATTTTTGGGGAAACTGGGCTTAAAAAACCCAAATTTGGGGTTTGGAGTAAGGTTTACTCAATCACTTAAGAATATGAAACGCCTCTGGAAAATATATAAATAAAGAAGCATTGAATTCATTTTGTATCACAAAGTGTGGATTAATTCATTTGTTCTTAAGCATTAGGTCTGATAGTTTTTGACCCCTTATATCTCTTCTCAATTTCGGTGGTGAAATATTCCACCCTATTTGACATTCTCTTATTATCTCGTTGTTTGAGCACAAGGGTCTCTGGCTCGTTAGCGAATTCTGTTGGATATTGGTCTCTTGTCTTTTTTTGGGCACAAGGTTTGTGTTAAAGGTGAATGAATTTGGAGGATAGTGCATGATAACTTAGGTTTGTTTGGCATACACCTCTCTTGAAGGAAGCAACAAAGTTTTTGAGTCCTTAATATCTTATTCTGGGCAAAGCACTTACCTTAGGCAGTGGATTTGTTTCTGGCACCTGGAGTAGTGAAACTCTTTGCTTTATTTAGTTTTTGCATGCACAGTTAAAAGGAGCACTTCCCCAGTTATTAATTCTTAGCCTTAGCTAAGGAAGCATGTTTATGAGCGACAAACTTTAATTGTCTTGTCTATCCATGCAAGGAAGGTGCATTAGGATTAGGAGTTAAGAGAGTTGACACATTGTTGTACATGTTTCTAGATTCATTGTACCTTATAGACTAAAGGAAAAGTGAATAGTAGTGTTTGAAATTTTTAGTTTTTTCTTGTTTCAAAGAGTAATAAATAATGATGTGATTTGAGTTTCAAATCTATGTACTTGTTGTTACTTCCTTCAGCAGCATGTGCTTCCCTATTCAGAATAAGGGGTTTTTCTGCAGTATCTAGCCTCCAAAGCTTCTTCAATGCAAACTAAATATCAAATCATTCCCTCGTACTCCAAATCATATAAGGCATCACCCTAGAGAAGTTCCAAAGTAGAATAATGAGCTTTGACAGGCCAACTCCAACCCCATGTCACTATACAAGTGTTGACATCACTGATACAAAAATTATTCTGAAGTGTTGCATCCTACACCAATTACTAAGATGGATGAACAAAGGGGTTCTAGAACGAGGCTCAACCTTCACTACCACATTTAAGACTTTTCAAATGGATTAGTCCCTTTAAATAATACCAATTTTTACACTTCCACAATTTGGCCATGTTCTTATCAATTTATATTTTGTATTGAAAAGTCAGTCCTATTTTACATGTTTATTAAATTTAGGAACAATTATAGGTCAGCTTCAGCAAAATGTCAAAAAATTTGTGGGTTAGGTTGGCATTTCTCCAAATACTATCACACATGTATATATAATCACACATTTTCTTTTTTCGATCTTGATTGGTTGAATAAAAAGGTTCGCTGCCTGTGTGATTTTGTCCCATACCTCCACATCAACACTCATAGATAACAATATTCTTAATTCTTCATCTGTGTGCACAGTAAGGTCCCTTTTGGTTGCTATTTTTGATGGAGCAACCTTTGACAATACACCTTTTACCACAAAAATGTTGGTGTTGGATAGAAATCTCTAGAGGAGTCTTACACCAGACATATAAATGGCTATTGTATATCACAATAATAAGCATTAACATATGAAGATGTGGAGACCCTAAACTATGTGCATTCAATCCATTACTTTTTCTTTCATGGAAGATTTCATTCTGCATAGTAGATGTGTTGTGGCACTTGAGTGTGTTTGCATAAAAAATTCTAAGGCCAAACTCAGATTCTCATGTGTCATGGAAATTCAACATATGCCTTGTTCACCTAAGAACTACTTGTAACTCATCTTAGGGTACTCATGTACAATCTCACTCATCCCACTTAACAAGTTAGCAAGACAAGGCTCATCACATCCAACCTTGGTCTAAAACAATTAAGCAACACAATTTACATCATGACATGCCATAGCACCCGACATGTCTTAGAATGCCTTGGCACTATGTGGCATGCGTTAACATCCCCTACATTCCTTGGCATGCTTTGACACTCCCTAGCACACTGTGGCACTTCCTGACATGCCTTGGTAGTTTATCATACCTTGGCATTGCCTAGCATATAACCTTGTCACTCCCTCCTTAACACACCTAGAACTCATTGAAACTCCTTCTCACGCACTCTTATTCATTCATTTCCATGCATTTTGAACTAGTGCTTCCTTATGTTTCCTTGACACCCCTTAAAACTCCCTAGCTCACCCTAGCACCTGACACATATTGGCCTACTACCTTAACACTCTAGAATTCCTTGGCACTACATAGTATACCTTGTCACTCTCTCCTTATCAAACCTAGACATCGTTGAAACTCTTGGTCACAAACTCTTATTCATTCATTTCCATGAATTTTTACCTAGTTCTCCCTTGTGTTTCCCTAACACTCCTTATCACTCTTTGACATGTGTTGTTACACCCTAGCACCTATGACATCTTAGCATGTCATCCTAGCCTCTAGCATGCCTAGCATACCTTGTCAATTTGTCCTTAGCACACCTAGAACTCACTAAAACTTCTAATCACAAACTCTTAGTTGTTCATTTCCATTCATTTTGACATAGTTCTTCCTTGTGTTTCACTATCACTCCCAACTAACACTTCCTTACACACGTTGGCACATCTTGGCCGCATGTCACCCTAGAACTCTAGCATTCCTTAGCATTGCCAAGCATGCCTTGTAGCTGCTCCTTAACACACTTGGAACTCACTAAAACTCCATGCCACACACTCTTATTCCTTCATTTCCATGCATTATGACCTAGTTCTCCCTTGTGTTTCCCTAACACTCCCTAACATTCCTTGGCACACATTGGCACACCATGGCACTTGTCACATCTTAATAGGATTTCCTAGCACTCTATTGTCTATTGGCGCTACTTATCATACGTTGTCACTCCCTCCTTAGCACACCTATAGCTTGTTAACATTCCCTATCACACACGCACATTCATTCATTTACATGTAATTGAAATGAGTCCTCCCTTGTGTTTCCTTGGAAATCCCTAGCATGTGTTGGCGCCACATCCTAGAACCTAGCACACATTCGCATGCCTTTGCACTTGGCATGTCTTGACATGCCTAACATTCCTTGGAACTTTATAACATGTGTTAGCACTTCTTTAAATTCCCTGCACACCTTGGCACTCCCTAGTTTTCATGCCCTCATAGATAACCTTAATTTTTTTGTCACTTGGGAACCCAACCAAGTCATTGAAAAAATAGTGTTGTGCCTAGACCAAAGTCTCCCTTTGTCTCAAACTACTTTTTCCATCCACTTATCACAATCATAGGCTTTCCTCCTACAAGTCCTAATATGAAATTCTCCTAACACACTTCGTCCATGGGACACCTAGAATTCATTGACACTCCCCGTCATAATCTCTTATTCATTCATTTCCATGCACTTTGACCTAGTTCTCCCTTATGATTCCCTGACACTCCCAAACACTGGCTGACATGCATTGACACTATCTGGCATATGCCAGCACACCTTTTCATTCCTTCGCATGCCATGGCACTCCTTAATTATCATTCCCTCATTACTACCCTTATTTTGTTTTAGACTTAGGAACCCAACCAAGTCCTGCCTTGACTACAACAACTTTACCAAGTTACGTTTACTACAGCTAGACTATGCCTTGTTCCCCTAATGGACTATAAATCATCTTCGGCTTCTCATGTCCAATATTAAATCATCCCACTTAACAAGTTACCAAGTCAAGGCTCACATCAAATAATGCCCATAAAACAAATAAGCAACATAGTTTACATCTTCACATGCTATAACATCTGGCACGTATAACAATCCATTGGCACTACATGGCACACATTATGATCCCCTGCATTCCTTGGAATGATTTTCCACTCCCTAATAGACCTTATCACTCCCTAACATGCCCTGACACTCTAGCATGCCTTGGCACTACTTAGCATATACCCTTCTCACTCCCTCCTTAACACAATTGGAACTTGCTAACACTCCCTATCACACACTCTTGTCTATTCATTTCCATGCAATTTGAACTAGTTCTCCCTTGTGTTCTCATGGCACTCCCTAACACACATTGGCACACCATAGGAGTTGGCACATCTTGGCATGTTGCCCTGGCACTCTAAAATTCCTTGGAACTACCTAGCATACCTTGTCACTCCCTCCTTAGCACACCTAGAATTCACTAACAATCCCTGTTACACATTCTTATTCATTCATTTCAATGCATTTGAAACTAGTGCTCCCTCGTTTTTCCCTGACAATCCATAACTCTCCCTGACATGCATTGGCACACCTTAACACCTAGCACACCTTGTTAGGTTTCCCCGGCCTCTAGAATGCCTTAGCACTGCCTAACATACCTTGTCACTCCCTCCTTAACACACCCTGAAATCAATGACACTTCTTGTCACAAACTCTTAATTGTTCATTTGCATGCATTATTTTCACCTAGTTCTCCCTTGTGTTTCCCTAACGCTCCCTAACACTTCCTAGCACTATTATGCACACCTTGGCACCTAGCAAACATTGGATGCATGTTGCTCTGGCATGCTAGAATGACTTAGCGCTGCTTAGTATACCATGTCACTCCCCTCTTACCACACCTACAACTCATTGACTCTCCCTGTCACACACTCTTATTCATTCATTTCCATGCATTTTGACCTAGTGCTCCCTTGTATTTCCCTAACACTCACTAACACTCACCACACATTGGCACACCTAACTGCAATGAGTTTCACTAACAGTCAATCCAAAAACTATTCCAGAATCTAGATAGTTACTTGTTCTTCACTAAGATATTAGGGTTAAGTTTATTGTATAGTGTTCAGTGTGAAAATATTACTAGGTCTTTTTATTGCATAGAGTAATTATGATCTTCCCCATGTACACAAGGATAACTGAGAAGTGTTTCCCATAATCATGCAAGTGGAACTTCAACATGTACATTAGGGTAACCACAAAATATTTATCATATTTACACAATGCAAGGTGATAGGAAAATATTTACATTATATTCATGAATGTACCAAGATCAAGACCATTAGCATCATATCTACATATTTACCACAAGACGAGGGTCATTACAACCCCTTAAAAATAGCCATAAGGCCTTCCTCTTTTGCAACTCTTTGACCACAAGGGTTTAATTGAAAAACACATAGTTCCTTTAAAGATTTGTATGTTGAGGCAACCACTTCAGGCCCTTGAACTTAAAGATAATCAAATATTTGCAATTTGTTACAATAATAAGTCCATTATGCACACTCCTCATCTTAGAGTTGGGTAGAGAGGGAGAATACTTGATTGATGCCAATCTTGTAAATGAAAAACTTTTCCTACTCATTGGTTGAACACTCCACCACTAGTTGACACCACTAACGCACACCAAAAGTCTAAGGTTCCCATAATATGTGCCCTACACCCAAGGGCTTAGACTACACCTCCATAAAATGTACCTTCAACTTTAGATGTCCCAAAACAGTAATATCCTAACCCTAGCCTATTTGTTAGATTTTTGTAACTTTCTCCTTAACTAACATTTGTTTTTAACTATTTAATCCACTTACCATATACTCTCTCTTGTTTGCACCCACCTAGTATACAAGAGAACTTATGTTTTTAATACAACCAAGTTAAGAGGGCATGTTTCTTTCTTACACTTGAATGTTTTCAATACAACCAAGGTAATAGCATGTGTTTCCTTTTCGAATTCCAAAAGTATAACATGTCTATCTCTATAAACTAACAACAAAATAATTGCACAGAAAAGGTAAGCTTAAAATTAAATTAAAATTAGATTATTGTTATTATGATAAATACACCAAATATGGAAAAATTGTTTTCAAACACAGCCATAAAAAAAGTGTTAGTTTATCAAATACAACTACAAAATTATTAATCCAGCCTAGATCCATCTTAACCTGGATCTATCAAGTGCCGAGAGGGATCCAATCTCTTGATGTGCAAACCTCTTTTTTGGCGCTTGATAGATCTAGGTTAAGATGGATCTAGGCTAGTTATATAATACTATATAATATCTATATTTGTATCTATGTGTCTCTTTCTTATTCCCTCTCTCTATCTCACCCCCCAAACATACACACTCTCTCTCCATATCTATCTCTCCCTCCCTCACTCTTCCTCTTAGCCTCTCTCTCTTCCCTCTATCTCTCCTCCCTCCATTGCTCCGTTATCACTCCCTCTCTCTCTACCTTTCTCCCTCTATGTCTTTTCTTCTTCCTTTCCTCTCTCTCCCCCTCTAAATTCATCTCTCTCTTCTCTCTCTTAGTCCTCTCTCTCCCTTTCTCTCTCACCTCCCTCTATCCCACCCCATCACTCTCTGTCTCTCCCCCCCTCCATCTTTGTGCCTCCCTCTCTCTCTCTTTCCCTTCTCTCCCTATCTTTATCCCCACTATTCCTCTCTCTCCCCTCCTCTCTTGTCCTCCCTCTCTTCCCTCCAACTCCAATCTCTCTCCCCCACTCTGCTTCTTCTCTCTCGTACCATCTCTCTTCCTACCTCCTCTCTATAGTCCCCCCATCATCCTCTCTCTCTCTCTCTCGCTCTCTCTCTCTCTCTCTCTCTCTCCACCCTCCATCTTTGTCACCATCTCCCTCCCCATCTCTTCCCTTCACTTTTCTTGCTATCATCACTTGGATCCTTAGTTAAGATAGATCTATGTTGGTTCTTACTAATATTTGTATTATATAAATTTCACATCTTTAAATACAAAAGTATTCTCGTTTTTAATTTTATTAAAACCTTAATTTAATTTATATGGGAATAATTTTAGTAGTCATGAGGATAGAGGGTTTTTATATATCTCAAAACTAATTACAACCCTTTTCCTGTTAACTTCAAATAAAAAATGTTATAAAATTAAATTAAATTAAAATATTTTTATTGTGAAATAAGTTATGGTTTTTGGGCATGTGGTATTGATAAGCCATGGTATTGGCCCATGGTATTGTAACAAAGTCTATTTCCAAGTTAATAATATCATGGTAAAGTGAGAATGAATATCCATGGTTAAGAATATTTTCATATTGTTATAAAATATTTTGATTGTGAAATAAGTTATATTTTTAGAGCATGTGGTATTGATAAGCCATAGTATTTGCCAATGGTATTATAAAAAAGCAATTTTTTACAAGTTAGTAATATCCACTGTAAAGTGGGAGGTGAATATCCATGGTTAAGAATCTTGTCATATTGTTATAAAATATTTTGGTTGTGAAATAAGTTATGGTTTATGGGCTTGAGGTATTGACAAGCCATGGTATTATCTCATGATATTGTAACAAAACCTATTCACAAGTTAATAACAAAATCAAAATATAACAAATTGAATTTTATTATTTTTATTATTTATTAAGCCAACATTTAGATTTTTGCACTCATCCCCATACTTTTGAATTTTATTATTATTATTACTATTATTATTTAACTAAGCCCATATTTAGAATTGTTTACATACTTACATTACACCTACACATCTACTGTATACTCTATAAATATTGTATTTATTGTTTTTTAGGGAGTGAAATTTTAACATTTTTGAAAAAGTTCAGCCTGAACTTTGATGTAACAAAGCCCTCCCAAGTCCAATCTTCATTTATGTTCTAAAACAAGTAATATATTTTCACTTTTCATAGGGCGGAGGGAAAACGAGTAGATATTTTCACTTTTCACATGGTGGGAGGGAAAACGAGATTGAAGAGAGCTGTGAATTAAATTTTCACTTTTCATAAGGCAGAGGGAAAACGAGTAGCATATTTTCACCTTTCACAGGTGGGAGGGAAAATTAGGGAGGGAAAACGATATTGAAGAGAGTTGTGAATTAAATTTTTACTTTTCATAAGGCGGAGGGAAAACGAGTAGCAAAACGAGTAGCATATTTTCACTTTTCACAGGTAGTAGGGAAAATGAGATTGAAGAGAGTTGTGAATTAGGGTTTTACCAGTAGTAGACTAATAACAAACCCTGCCATTGGATCTTCAATCCATTAATGGCACCTAGGTATGTTTCATTTCTAACTTGGTTGAATTTCCACCCCACTTTTAGTCTTCTTCCACATAGGGAGGAGATTGAAGAGAGTTGTGAATTATGGTTTTACCAGTAGTAGACTGATATCGAACCCCACCATTGGATCTTAAATCCATTAATGGCACCTAGGTATGTTTCATTTCTAACTTGGCTGCATTTCCACCCCACTTTTAGTCTTCTTCCACGCAAGGAGGAGTACACACACCTCAGATATCTAACCCCACCATTGGATCTTCAATCCATTAATGGCCCCCAGGTATGTTTCATTTCTAACCTCAGTGCATTTCCACCCCACTTTTAGTCTTCTTCCACACAGGGAGGAGTACACACACCTCAGATCTCTGGTTCAGAATTTGCTATTTTTTTCATCCTTTCTTTTCATTTTATGAGTAGCATATTTTCACTTTTCACAAGGTGGGAGAGAAAACGATATTGAAGAGAGTTGTGAATTAAGGTTTTACCAGTAGCGGACTGATATCGAACCCCACCATTGGATCTTCAATCCATTAATGGCACCCAAGTATGTTTCATTTATAACCTCACTACTTTTCCACCCCACTTTTAGTCTTCTTCCACATAGGGAGGAGTAGGTATGTTTCATTTATAACCTCACTGCATTTCCACCCCACTTTTAGTCTTCTTCCACATAGGGAGGAGTACACACACCTGAGATCATTGGTTCAAAATTCACTATTTTTTTCATCCTTGCTTTTAAGTTTATGCTTTAATCTTTGTGCCTCACTTTGTTACTGTTTGCAGGGATGGCATTGGCATTTGATGACTTTGGGCAGCCATTTATTATAATAAAGAAGCATGGGCAGAAGACCCAAACGAGAGGCTTGGATGTTCAAAATTTCTAACATTGTGGTCACCAATGCTATTATGAGAATATTGTGCACCTCATTGGACTCCAATGGAATAAAAATGAAGGTCTAGCACCCCTGAGATGATGTCATCATCAATAAGCTCCTATTATTTTTATTCATTCTCTATTTTAGATCAGTGAAATCACCCTTAAATTATGAAAATTAGTAGAATTTATTTTAAAACTTGTATGATTCATAACTAAAAATTACTTAAATTTTATGTAAATACTGAAATAAACCATTAAATTATGAAAATTAGTAGAATTTACTTTAAAACTTATATGATTCATAACTAAAAATTACTTAAATTTTCTGTAAAGGCTAAAATAAGCAAATACTCTGCAATCTACTCACTCTTTCTCACAAACTCTGAGGCCCACCGAGCTAGATGCTCTAATGTGCATTAAGGGAATTTCAACCCCTAGATTTGTATTTTCCATATTCCATCATGTTGGTTCCATTTATAGGTGCATGTCGTTGTGGGTAGTTCTCCTATTTTATAGGAGCTAGATTTTTAGGGTCTGCAGGTCAAACGCAGCTACATGGTATTGGTCCATGCATGTAATATACCCAATAAATTTTGTGCACTTTGAGGATGTGGCACTTCAGTTTACCACCCAAATTTACACAAACATTGAACCCAGATTCACACAAATTTACAAGGTAACTAAACTGAATAATTCACACAAAAATTGAACACAAATTCACACAAATTTACAAAGTAATTTATATTAACTATTTACTATTGACATGCATGAAACTATATATTTATGCAACCTAATTACACACAACCATTCCATTAATCACGAATCCATAATTCACAAATGTGGCTAACACAAGTAGACCAACCTAAAAATTAATTTAGCAATGAAATAAACCATAAAAAATTAGTAATACTTTAATAAAATTCATATATACATTGAGGAATACTTATCTGTCTAGAATTGTTCAAAAATTAGTTGTAGAAGAGTGAAGTAAGATCACAACCATATAACCGAAGATCAATCACAATTCATATTTTACTCGATCACTCACTTCATCATTGACATTAGCACTATTTCACTTGATCATAGGATCCATTGTTAGTAAGATCTTTGTTTGACAATATACCACACATAAGGGTATGCAGGCATGTTGTCTTACTGTCCATTAGCATACCTGAATATAATATCTTCATGAGTATAATTGATGGCCTTTACTATATTGGAGCATCTGTATTTTTCCTTCTTTTATGGTTTGTCTCAATAGAGTTGATTTTACTGGGTGTACACTGTATGCATCTCAAAATATCTCTTTAGGAAATCCTATTTTTATTCTTTCTAAGAAAAAATCTCTAGGGAATCCCAGTGGATGTTTCCCCACATTCATGTCCATTGGCATTGACTAGTGCACCTCACCCAAGGGATTTCGAACAGGGCACCTACCAACACAGAACTAGCCAAATACCCAGTAACATTAATGACATTCAATTGGGTTAACCCCTTGGGCTCAATTAATCATAATCAACTACATTATTTTCCATATTAACATATTGATCCTATTTAACATTTTGTTAGAGTAACCATAACAATTTTGTTCCTATTTTTATTTTGGTTTTAATTCCTTTTTTGGTGTGGTGACAAATTTATATGATTGTATAGATGTTTATTTTTTTCAAATTATATGTTAAAAATTAGATGCTCTCTTACATTCTACCTTGTATGTTATGTATTAATGGAGTTCAGTTTCATTAGTTGTGACCAAAGAAATGTGTCAGGCATGTATACAAGGATTCTTGTATCACTATTTATAAACTGAACATTGTCCTTAAACAAGCAAAGTAGATCCTTAAGGCTTGTCCTTAAATAAGCAAAGTAGAACCTTAATACTACATGTTTGCATCTTAGGGAACTTCCAATGCTAATAAATGAGGTGAAATTTAAGTGTTTCCAGAATCCAAATCTCAAGTTTTGTGAATTCACTCATACATGGTCCTAGAAAAGCGAAGTGAAATTTAACTATTTCCAAATCTTGAGTTCTGTGAATTCACTCATATTTGGTGCTGGAATCTTCTGAGAAAACGGGAAGAATTTATTTTAGTTACATTCAAATTTTCCAAAAACAATACTAAATTTCTCCTTAACTAAAATTTTCCCTGAAATGGCTTTAGGGTTGAAAATTCTGTAAATATTTTTAAGGCAACAAACCAAAATACTTTTTCCATATTAGAGTTTTATAACACTAGGTACTAAAACAATCCTCTATTTTCTATTGCAAATGTTTGATAGAGACTGCCTAGAAACTGATCAAAAAATTTGGTAGATGCCCTGGACGGACTAAATAATTTTGAATGAATAATCAATTAACATAAATGATATATTAGGTTCCATAAATATATAACTTAGGAGCATGAACTGAAGAAGAAATCTCAATATTCTTAATTGAGTTAAATGATTCCATGAATAACTTTGACTAGAGGGTGTTGAAAATGGCAAAATTTTGTTCTAGTTGGATAGATTTAGAGCTAAAAATCAGCATTTTTCTTGCTTGCATAACTTGGGAAGATTTTTGTATCTCAAGTCTCAACCTTATTGAATAGTATGATTTATGCCTTGCAATGTTAAGATATGATGTGATACCACTTGCTAGTAACCTAAACACTTTGGATGGAAATTTAATTGTGAATTTTACTTGCGAAAGATATAAGTGAACATATAGATTAATTGTCCCTTGTGTAGAATTTCCTTGAAATCCTACTACTTCTTGAATGAATAAATCTGAAACTAATTGTTGCACCAAGACAAAAAATATCTCTACCAATTTGTAGTGGAATGAATAGAAATAAAACACAGTCACACTATAGCAAAAAAACAAAATTTTCTTGGGAACCCAACTGGGAAAACCCTCTGCTAGTTGTAGAAATTTAAAATACTATCCATATTAGACTTTAAGACACCTTCTTCAAGACCAAGTTCATCGATGCTTATTGATTTCCATATTCATTTTCATAAGAATTAGGGTTTTTGTTCATCAAATCAAAGTAGCTAGAAAGTGTCTCTTTGATTTCAGAAAGCATATCAGAATCAACTTCATTGAAGAATCCCCTAGAAGGATCGTCAATAGCAAGAAGAAAGGTATTTTTTTATTTTATTTAATCACATGCATCCATCATAATCATTGATTTGTCTTCATTTCTTTCACAGGCATTTTCAATGTTAGATGCAAAAGGTAATTTAGTATGATATAATACATAGGTAACCAACCTTAGACATATTGTCGGTTAATTTATGTTGTTTGAAGTTTATTAAGTTTGAGTTTTATCATGAAACTACTAGAAGCATACTAGCATGGGTGAGTTGATTATCTTGATAACAATGTTATGGTTTGACCTAGTTCTTGAAAGGAACTTATAGTTGATGGTCAAAATTTCATGTTCATTTCATTATTTTATCTTCACATATAACAAATATCTTTATGTTATAGCCTCTAGCTAGACATATACAATAAATACCACTTAGAAGTTGGATGCCATAATTTTGGTCCTTGAGCTTACTCAACTTACCTTTGTTTGAGTTGAAAATGTCATTATATCTCATTATATCATCTATTGCAAAGCATGAATCCAATTTACCTTTGTTTCAGTTTAAAATGTAATTAGATCTTGCTATATCATCTTTTGTAGAGAATGTATCCAATTTCTCATAGTCCATTTTCTTGAGGTATAACAAAGCTACTTTAATTCATTAAACTTACTTTTCATATTCTATTTGCTGATTGTGATTCTACAGGCCACATCTGCATTGGAAAAGGAGCATATTTAATGAAATGTGGAAGGAGAGGGAAGCTTCAGTTATGTCCTTTCAAACTTTCTAAGGTATGTAATTTTTAAAAGATTCTCCATAGAATGTTGTGCTTTAACTTTTTCTTTTGATAATGGATTATTTATGTGATATCCCCTCTCTTACACACAACTAGAGTCCAGACATACATGGTTTTTTGGGACATGTGGACAATGAACAAATATACGCAAGCCATTTATCTAGAAATTTACATTGTAGAAGATCAAGCATTTACAGTTGAATATTTCCTTGCCACTAAATTAGAGTTGAAGATTCGAACACCTTTTTGTCAAGCATATACCTCACTTTTAAATAAATTTATTGATAACTCTGTATAGACCTTCCATGGGAGGGAAAAGAGTGATCACTACCATTGCTTATTCTTTTTGCAAACCAAGTAAAGATTCCAAATGTGTATAAATTAGTGGCTCCTTGGAGAATCCCAAGAGTGGTGCTATTGTAGCAATAAGAAATTCGTTTATTTTGAGTTATTCATTAGTGCATTGATAGTATATTGTTTATTCCATACAATACCTCAACAATCTATGATCAAATTACAGTTAAGCCTGTCATAATATTTTCACTTACCCTCTTTTAGAGGGAAACTAGAGTGTGTGTCAATCTTGCACGTCACAATTGTATCATGCAAAGTTTACCTGGGACAAGTTTTCTGGATCTAAGCAGCAAGGTACCTATTGGAATGCAAGAGGCAACAATACTACAAAGTGGGAAAGAGGTTTCACAGTTAACCTGGATTTCACATTACGGGTGTTTTTGGTTTGTTGGCAAGATGTTGGACACTCCAACTTCCTTTTTATGACTGAGTGCAAGATGGAATCCTTCAACATATTCCTTGCTCAATTTTCATTAAGTGATGGGTTTTATCAGAAGCGCTTCACACCTATAAACTTTACTAGAGTTGTTCTTGAGTGTTTGGAGGTGGTTAGCTTTTCAAAGCACACACGTACAAGAAGAGGAGAAATAATATGCCTGGCTAATTTGAAGTTATCTACCTGTGAATAGGGTGTTCTTATTGATAAACGTGATGACTCGCTCTACTTATTTCTAGTGAACAACTTTGGGACTTGCCATGAATCATGAGACAATTCCAACCCCACAACTATAAATTTCTTATTTAAATCTATACCCAATATATTAGAATCTTCACAAGGAGAATGCCATTCTTGTTTCGAAAGAACCTGCAATCGACTTGTACCATACTATTTAATCTTTTCTATATTATTCGCATCCTTGGTCTGTGATATAAAGATGCAACATGCTACCTTGCATTTTTTATACTAACACTCCTAAAAAATAATGAAGTATGCCCAAATCTATAATTTCAAATGATCTATGTAGCTCGCCTTTTGTTTTTTCAATTATTGAATTTTTTACCTATATTGATGAGATCTTATACAACTGATACCATAGTGATAATATATGTTATAGTTTTATCCATGTTTCTCTAATGGGGTTTCTCCTTCATTAGAGCAACAATACACTGCAGTTTCCATTTAGGGGAGAAGTGTACCCAATAGTAAACTTGGCCTGTGTGCAGATGGGTTGAATGCACATTAGTCTCTATCTTTTGTTTTAAATGTGTTTCTCCTTCAACAGTACTTCATCTTAGTAGATCCTTTCAGTCTGCACCTTTAGTAGACGCATGTAGCCTTGGGATACATGTTGTAGATTCTAGTTTTCCTATGAGGTTGTAGCAGCAATGAAAGAAGTGCATTGATTTTAGGAATCAGGTGATTGTTGTACAAAAGCATGTTTGTTTAGTGTTTCCCAAACTTAGATACAATCACATTTAGTATGCTTTTATAGTTTGACTTAGATGCTCACTTTTCTTAATCTAGGTGTTTTTCTTAGTTCTGTTTTATGCAGAGATTTATCTTTAAGAAAAGTTCATAGTAGAGAAGGGTTCTATATTTTGAGCAGGGGAGACACTTCTAGATAGGAGGTATCCTATTCTATGAATATTTTTTCATGCAAGTTAGGTGCTTTATCTGAGAATCCCAAGAGGCGCACTTCTAGCAATAAGAAATTCATTTATTTTGAGTTCTTCAATAGTGCATTGATAGTATATTATTTATTCCATGCAATACCTCAATAGTGTATGATCAAATTACAGTTAAGATTGTCATAATATTTTGACTTACCCTCTTTTAGAGGGAAACTATAGCGTGTGTCAAGCTTGCACATCCCAATTGTATCATGCAGAGTTTACCTAGCACGATTTTTGTGGATCTAAACAGCCAAATACCTTTTGGAATTCAAGAGGGAAGAATACTACAGACTGGGAAAGAGGTTTCGCAGTTAACCTGCCTTTCACATTATGGTTGGAGTTGGTTTGTTGGAAAGATGTTGGATACCCCAAGTTCCTTTTTATGATTGAGTGCAAGATTGAATCCTTTGACATATGCCTCACTCAATTGTCATTAAGCGATGGGTTTTCTCAGAAGTGCTTTAGATCTATAAACTTTAGTAGAGTTGTTATTGAGTCTTTGGATGTGGTTATCTTTTGAAAGCACACACATACAAGAAGACGAGAAATAATATGCCCAACTAATTTCAAGTTATTTTCCTACGAATAGGGTATTCCCTTCCATAAACCTGATGACCCGCTCTGCTTCTTTCTAGTGAAACAATTTGGGACTTTTCATGAATTATGAGACAATTTCAACCCCATAATTATCAGTTTCTTATTTAAAGTTATACCCGCTAGATTAGAACCCACACAAGGAGAATTTTGTTCCCATTTCAAAATAACCTGCAATAAAATTATACCATTCCATTTAATATTTTATGTATTTCTTTGCATCCTTGGCCTATGACATAAAGACGTAACAGGATGCCTTGCACTTTCTATACCAACACTCCTAAAAAATAATAAAGTATGCCCAAATCTATCGTTTCAAATGATATATGCATCTCACCTTTTGGTTTTTCAATTATCGAAGTTGTTACCTATGTTGATGATATCATCAACAACCGAGGCCACAATGACAATATATGTTAGAGTTTTATCCGTGTTGCACTAAAGGTATTTTTTATTCAGCAACACTATAATACATTGCAGTTTCCATTTAGCGAAGAAGTGTACCCAATAGCAGCCTTGGTCTATGTGCAAATGGGTTGAATTCATAGTAGACTTTGTCTATTGGTTTTGAAGGTGTTTCTCCTTCTAATAGTACTTCATCTTAACATATCCTTTCAATCTACACCTTCAGCAGATGCACCCAGTGTTGGGGTACATGTTATAGACTCCAGTTTTGCTGTGAGGGTATAGCAACGATGAAAGAATCACATAAATTTTAGGCATCTTATTGTTGTTATATGAAATCATGCTTGTCTAGTGTTTCCCAAACTTATATAGATCCATATTTATTATACTTTTATAGTTTGACTTAGATGCTCACTTTTCTTAATTTAGGTGTTTTTCTTATTACTATTTTATGCACATATTTATCTTTAAGAAAAGTGCATAGTAGAGAAGGGTTCTATATTTTGTGTAGGGGACACTCTTCTAGGTAGGAGTCACTCTATTCTAGGGAGCTTCTATCATGCATGTTAGGTGCTTTATCCTAGACAAAGTTCCAAGTCCTTGCCTCCTTGACAAAGTCCCTACCAGACAAGACACTGGTGGATAGAGTTCCAAGTCCCTAAATTTTCCAAAAACCCACCTAAGCTTAGCTATTTAGCCTAAAATCCTTTACATTCCAGTCATCTCTTGGTTGTGATTTCATAGAGAGACACCTCTCTAGTTTGGTAGGGCTAGCTACCACACTAAAATCTTGTTCCCCGGTTACCTCCATTGATCTCCTCATCAGCCTGGGACATTATGGAGGATAACAGAGGGCATGACAACTAGGGAATGCCAAGGTGTTCTAGTGAATATAAATTTCCTAAGTCATGGAAAAATGCAATGCTAGTTGTGAGCTCATGATTGCCAAGGTGTGTTAGGGAATATTAGGGCATGCTAAGATGTTCCAGATAGTATGAATACATGTCAAACAAGCTAAGATGTGCCAAGTGATAAGGCATGCCAAGATGTACAAGGGTTCCAAGTCCATACCTCCTCTTCTTCCATATGCTATCCACTTATGACATTTCCTTTGGAATATTTGGTGCATTTGATAGTTATAGGTCATATATAGGTTATAAATCTATTCAGAGTTTCACTTCTAATTGAGTATTCAATTAAACATATTGATTCTCTTATACATAACTATTTTTCCCTCCACCCAATTTTCATAACTTCAATAACCATTAGGTAGGTACCTACAAATTCTATGTTGCTTTACTTGTTTAGGTCCTCTATCATGCTGCCTGTTCATCATGCTGCAACACAATTTTACTGCCAAATGTATATCAGCCTTAGCTGCTTGCTATGGCTTGCAACCTAGCAAAGCAGTTAGGCTATGTTCCAGATTCCTTCAAGCATACAATACGATATACTAATTTAGGGTAGCTAAGACCAATGTATAGTGGCATCCTAGAGTAGTGAATAAGTACAACATAGTAAGTAGATACACTCTCTTGTTGCTGAGTGTTATCATATATATATATATTATATATATATAATATATTATATATAATAATATATATATATATACATAATATATATGATTACTATATATATATATATATATATAATATATATATATAATTATATATACACGTTGAGGCTATAGTGATACATATGTAAATCACCCGAGTTTATGACTGCTATAGCGATGCAGTCAAACCCTTGACTACGACTCTATTTTATGATAGCGACCGAGTGTGCTTTTATGCCTGCGTGGTTCAGTTGTTTCCATTATGTTAATTCGCTGCAGCTTCCATCACATTAATATGAACCTACATACTTCATTACGTTATCATTGCAGCTTTTATGAACCTTCATGCTTCATTACGTTGTCGATGCGGCTTCTACAAACCTGCATGCTTCATTACGTTATCACTACGTGCTTTGTTACGTTAATATGAACCTGTTCCTTCATGCACGAGTTTCTATGCGAGTTCTTGTGCTTCTTAGGCTGTGAGATCAGGTCTTCTTACTGCATATTAGGTGTCTCCATTTTCCAGTGGATAGATGTCTTCTTGACCTGCGTTGGATTAGGGCATCATTGTATTGCGGCTAGGGCATCATACATTAGCATATACTCTCAGTGTTTCTCTTTCACCAAAAACCCAAAGATGTGGAGAGGAGATCACATGAGTAGTGTGTCAAAAATGACTTCAAATCCTCTTCTATTTATACTAGAATGTAGATGATGAATAAGCATGTCTATTAGGCTTCTGAGCTTACTCAAGTTGCAGGTCGGCTTGATAATAATTCCATAATCAAAATAAATTCATATCTCGATAAATACTTATCAGAATTGGATGATCTTTAGATCAATCCTACACCTCTAGATGAGAGGGATCTAATAAAAATATTATCTACCATAAATAAGCTAACCCACATGGAGTTTGGCCCTAGTTCCCAATTTTAACACTCCCTCTCAACTAGGGAGAACTCCATCTGCTGATCTATATGTCTGACTATACTATCTCTGCCATTAGTGCCCTGCACTGCTCTACCTAGCTCTGCTTAGCTCTGCTAACTTTGATTTGCTCTGCTTAGCCCTGTTGGCTCTGTTCTGCTCTGCTGGCTCTGTTCTGCTCTTCTCAACTCTGATGGCTCTGCTCTACTCTACTAATCTTTGCTGGCTCTACTGGCTCTGCTCTGCTCAACTTATCTCTGCTGAATTATGAAGAAGAAGAATTGATTGAGAATGTCTCCTACCATTCTCCACTGACTCGAAGTTAGCCTTAGAGTGCATACCACTAGTCCTAGACTAGTCTCAACTGACCCAAAGTCAGCGTCATAGTGGATACCACTCCTACCAGCAGTCCCAGACTAGTATTATCAGTCTCAAAGTGTGTACCATTGGTCCTAAACCAGTCTCAACTGACCCGAAGTCAGTGGCATAGTATGTACCACTCTCACTGGTCCCAGACCTATCCTACACTGACTCGAAGTTAGTCTCAGAGTATGTACCAGTGGTCCCAGACCAGTCTCAACTGACCCGAAGTCAGCATCATAGTAGGTACAACTCCTACCACTGGTCCCATACCAGTATCATTGATCCCAGATCAATGAAGGTCATCCTAGCGTAGGGAGTATGGTAGATACAGCGATGCATCCATCGGTACTACTATGGTCCCTATCTTTATTTCCCTGCTCATTAATTAAATGAGAGGTACTTCCAATAAGTCCCTGACTACATGGGTAGGATGCCTCGACAGGAGACCTTAATCAATCCCTTCCTCACAGGAGAACTAATCATCCTACTACAATTGTCATGGAGAACACATCATCCAAACCTCACAGGAGAACTAATCATCCTGCTACATTTTGTCATGGAGACACATCATCCAAACCTCATAGGAGAACTAATCATCTTGCTACATTTTGTCATGGAGAACACATCATCCAGACCTCAGAGGAGAACTAATCATCCTGCTACATAGGAGAGTGAATCATCCTATCCCACAAGAGATTGAATCATCTTATCCCATAAGAGAGCGAATCATCTTGTTCTAGTGCGCACCATCAGGGGAGGGTGAGTCACCCTGTGGCCGTATGTTGTTCCAGTAAGAATCGCAAGCCCCCAAAGCTCCTAGAGCTCAATGTATGCAACATGCAAGACCCTTTTACAAGGGTCACTCGACGACTCCAATTCATAAGGGAAAATCATAGATTTGATCTTTCCCCGGGGCTTTGTCAAAATGTCAACAACCTCTACATGAGTCTCAATGCGATGGAGTCTCCTTGCTCATCAACTTTCCATATCCCAGATAAGGCAACATCTGATGTTTATCTACTAGAGAAATCATCGTATATGGGATTCCTTTATAATTGAATCACACCTCTAGTTGTCACAAAGAATCACAGTGGTATTCATCATGTCTACATACAGCTCACTAAAGAGCTTCATTAACTAGACTACCTCTCAGGTAGCCATGCTAGTAGCAATATACTCTGCCTCAGCGGTGCTCAAAGCCACCGAATTATGCTTCCTACTCAACCAAGATATCAAAGCAGAACCCAAGGAGAACCCGCGCTGAGAAGTGCTCTAGTGATCCTCCACACTGCCTGCCCACTTAGCATTTGAAATATTTCAGGCAGTGTATCTCAATCCATGAGAAATTGTGCCCTGAAGATATCTCAGAAGATTCTAAGCACCAATCCTGTGAAGCTCAACCAAATATGAGCTCACCATACTAACTGCAAAACATATGTCCAGATGGAGGTTCACGAAAAACAACATATGTGAATGAGTTTATGAAACTCAGAGTCGTTTCCCAAATCTGGTCTGACATCACTACCATATAACTTTTGAAAGTTAAGGTCCTCGAGATAGTCATAGACTTGCAGTTTATCTTCCCACATTCGAAATCCAACTCCCTCTGTCTCCTACAAATGAGAGGGTCTACACCTATCAGACATAGGTGCCAGTATAAGAGGTCTATCATCTACAACCTTCAAGAAATGGTTTGGATCAGTTTCACTCCTAGTGAATATCAGCTTCATCAGATAGCTATCAATCCTCTCATATTACGCTTGAGGTGTTTTGCTTCAAGCCATAGAGGGCTTTCTTCCACCTATATACATGAGATTCCCAATCATGAATCTCAAATTCCTCGGGTTGTTCCAAACCTATGGACTTCCTATATGAGGGGAATGGTCCCCTTGTAACATTTTCCTTCGGTACATTTCAAACATGTACCTTCATGCTCTTTTAGAATTCAGGCATCCCTGTCACCATCTGACTCACAAACCTCTGGTGCTATGTCAATGGACATGGTCCCTAGTGGACTTCTTGCAACTTGATACAATCTTGAACTCAAAAACATCTTTGAAAAATATACGTACCTTTCCATCAATGAGTGCCACCCTGAAACCTTTGATTTCCATTTCTGAGATGGACACCAGGTTCTTCTTGCGATCAGGTGCATAAAAGAGATTTTGTAAATGAATCAAGTTACCCTTATTCAATTTAGGGGTAACATTCCCTATACCCTTTCTGAGATAGGTGGTATCAGCTCCAAGTATAATCCTGTTGGAAATAATACTAAGAGGGGGGGTGAATCAGTATTATCAAGTCAAATATTCCCTTTTTCAAATCCAGATGATATACGCTACTTCTGTTAATTAAAACTGCGTATATATGCAAATATGCAGAAGGAAACTCGCGTATACAATGCAAACTTATAATTTACTTTATCTTACAGATGTTGATTAGTAATCTGAGTATCAGAATCAAATAACCAGTAACCGGAAACAGTAAAACAGAGCAGAAGACAATCACACACAAGAACACAAGATATAAGGTGGAAACCCAATGTGGGTGAAAACCACCTACTGCAATTCATCTCTATCTTCTTTTAATTAGAAATTTCTTTTTACAATGTACTGGTGCAGTCCTTTACCAGTACGCAGGTTGCAACCTATAGAGAGCTACAACCCTCTCTCGTTTTCCAACTGCTCCTAGAAGGGAGCTACAACCCCCTTTTCTCTTGCACTAGCCAAGATACTAGTACATAGGTGCTGGCCTGCTGAAGGCTACAACCTTCGCTTTCTTACAGGGACCACGTTTCATAAATTTTCAGACTAGATCCATGATCATCAATCAATCATCAAAAAATTCTGCATCAAACAGTCTCCTTTTCACCAATTAGCACTGAATCAAGTAGACACTTCTCTGACAGTTGTACCCAAATCATAGTATCAGTAACTACACACCAAATTCTGAACCTAGAACACTGCAGTAATAAACAGAAGCAGCTAGATCACAATGCAAAAGATATACGCTACTTTAATAACATGAAACCTGTGTGCATATGCTTCTTCGTTTGGAGAAACCTACGTATACGCTGTTTTCATTCACTGTACCAGTGTGTGTACGCGTCTTCGCTTCACTGAACCTGCGTACAGATCTATAAAGGATAATTCACTCTTTCAGATATTCAAACAATAATTAACCCGGATTATCAGATTTATAGATCAAGCAAGCACCGCATATAACAGATCAAAATCATACAAAGATACTACCTTTCAAGCTTAAAGATTATGACCCATCAATAGAACTTATCCTTCTCTTTGCACTAGGGTTCCTCCTTCATTTAGATCCAGATCTACACCATAACCTTAATCACCAATATTTCATATCTAGCAGCTTATTAGAAATTCAATAATTTAGAAGATCATTTGCCAAATCATCTCCTTCCTCTTTTATAGTCTTATGCCTTTCACAATACCACGATCCAAAACCATAATAAATCAATACCATGGATCCAATACCTAGGATCAACACATCTGACGAGACACCATGGTCCAAAACGATAGGTTCAAATACCAAGGACTAACTACCACGGTCCAAAAGTAATTTCTCCAACATATATGCGCTTTTGTAACGTCTAACCTGCGTGTATACGTGTCTTCGTCTAAATGAACCTGTGTATATGTCTTTTCCTTCATTCTGAAAGCCTGAACTGAGATCTGTTACCAAAGAGAGTTGCCATCAAGGACAACACCTGTGCCATAGCTCTAAATCAGTGCCAAAATGGCAACAAATCCCACGATTATCCATCCGATGAAGTGTCAGGGATTCCTTGCTTTCTTTGAAGAGTTGACCATTTCTCCTCGATGAACTGTATTATCCGTCATTCCCTTGACCCTATAATTATTTGTTTATCTTTATCAAGAGAAGTGTCTCTACCATTTAGACACTCCTTTGCATAATGGTCGAACTTATTACAACCAAGGCATCCGCCTTTCCTTCCACCCTTAGATCCAAACTTCCCAATGAAGTGATCTTTAGATGGGCCATCAGAAACTTCTGTTGTGCCATTCTGATAATATTCTTTGCTTCAACTTCACCCTGGGTGAATTATGAGGAACCCATTGATCCTTTTGTCTTGTACCAACTGTATTTGGTGATTGCTCTTTCACTCTTGCTTGGGCATTGTCTTCACCTCAACTCTCATACCATGTTAATTTTAGAATGTTTTATGCGAGAGCAATTTATTTAAATTTTCACAGTTAGCAATCACATCAGCATTAAAGTAAACTGTAGATAGAACATAAATATAAATCGCAGAAGACATGCGAAGACAAGAGGACACAAGATGTGGCACTTGGAAGGGACAAACCCCACAATGTGGGGAAACCCTTGATAATTTCTTCTTTTATGTTCTTCAAAGTTCAACAAAGAAAGTGAGAGATATAGTACATTTACAATAGAAGTCAACACTTTAACTTTTGATATTTGCAGAGATCAGTTGAAGACATATTGATTCAACTTATTCTCTAAGGTGACTCCTTCACCTATCATAGTGCTGCATCTCGTCCATTTTCTGCACGTTACCTTTGTAGTACCATCATGCCTCATCATGCTGCCCATACATCATGATGTCCATGATCTCATAAATCATGTTGCCCATACATCATGTTGTCCATGATCTCATACATCATGTTGTCCATGCATCATGTTGCCCATGATCTCATCTATCATGCTGCCTATTCATCATGCTGCAACACAATTTTACTACCAAATGTATATCAACCTTAGCTGCTTGCTATGGCTTGCAGCCTAGCAAAGAAGCTAGGCTATGTTCCAGATTCCTTCAAGCATACAATATGACATACTGATTTAGGGTATCTAAGACCAACGTATAGTGGTCTCCTAGAGTATTGAATAAGTACAGCATAATAAGTAGATACACTCTCTTGTTGCTAAGTGCTATCATATCTATATATATAGATATATGCGTTGAGGCTACAGTGGTACATATGCAAATCACCTAAGTTTATGACTGCTATAGTGGTGCAGTCAAACCCTTGATTGCGGCTCTATCTTATGACAGTGGCCTAGTGTGCTTTTATGCCTGCGTGCTTTAGCGGATTCCACTATGTTAATTCACTATGGCTTCCATCACATTAATATGAACCTGCATGCTTCATTATGTTGTCACTGCGGCTTCTATGAACCTACGTGCTTCATTATGTTGTCACTGTGGCTTCTATGAACTTGCGTGCTTCATTACGTTAAGATGGACCTGTTCCTTCATGCATGAGTTTCTATGTGAGTTCTTGTGCTTCTAAGGCTGTGAGATTAGGTCTTCTTGTTGTGTATTAGGTGTCTTCATTTGCCAGTGGATAGATGTCTTCTTGACCTGCGTTGAATTAGGGCATCATTGTACTGCGGTTAGGGCATCATACACTAGCATATACTCTCATCGTTTCTCCTTCTCCAAAAACCCAAAAATGTGGACAGGAAATCGCATGAGAAGTGTGTCAAAAATGACTTCAAATCCTCTTCTATTTATACTAGAACGTAGATGATGAATAGGCATGTCTATTGGGCTTCTGAGCCTACTCAAGTTGCAAGTCAGCTTGATAATAATTCCATAATCAAAATAAATTCATATCTCCATAAATACTTATCGAAATCGGATGATCTTTAGATCAATCCTACACCTCTCGACGAGAGGAATCTAATAAAAATATCAGCTGCCATAAATAAGCTGACCCACATGGAGTTTGACCCTAGTTGCCAGTTTTAACATCATTAATCGTGATGGACCTTGAATGTCACCACAATGCCTATACTTATAGCAATGCAACTTTTGGTGATAGTCAATGAACATCACCATATATATGCAGCAATAGTGATGGTCATTAAAGATCCATCACAATAAATCACTATTGTTCATATGAAATGGTGACGATAACTATCTGTCATTATAATCAATATTCGTGACAAACCTTGAATGTCACCATAACACCTATACTTTTGGCAACGCCACCTTTGGTGATGTTCAGTTTTTTGTGACCGAGGCTATGGTCCATCACCATTGCTCATATGCATTGGTGACAATTGCTATCCATCATTGCAAATGATTATTGGTGATGAACTTTGAATGTCGCTACAACACCTATACTTTTGGCAACGCCACCTTTAGTGGCGTTCAGTTTTTGGTGACGGAGGCTATGGTCCATCACCATTGCTCATATGAAATGGTGATGGTCGCTATGTTGGGTCCCCATAATACAGGTGATTACCCCATTACTATTGTAGTTGTACCCCTTATTAATATTTTTGTGCCCCTATTGTTCCCATATTGTTACTATTGTGCCCATTAGAAGCCCACTATTGTTATTATTGTGCCCTTACATTATTATTGTTATGTAGGCTCTGATT
>APFE030265908.1:0-10523 GCA_000404065.3 Pinus taeda | reverse complement strand
AAAAAGGCCTAGGCAAAAGGTTTGGAGACCTTAAAGCAGGACGCTGCTAAAAATATGTTAGGAAGAAAATATATAAAATAAAACACCTAGGAACCAAACAAAGGGGATTCCTATAGGAAAGAAGGTATTAGCTCGAAGGGCACTGAAGAAAATCTATAAAATAAAACACCTAGGAATCAAAGAAAGGGGATTCCTACAGGGAAGAAGGTATTAGCTGAGAAGGCACTGTTGAAGACACTTCGTGGTTAGGTGTAACATGTTGTGCTCCTGAATATTCCTTAAGCATTTTATTGTTAGGAAATACTTATGTTTTATTTCATGTGTTATTAAATTGGGTCAATGCTAAAATACTAGATTGAATATTAAATGTATAAAAATAATTACACAAGTAGTGATTGCATGCCTATAATAAATTGTTACAACAATTCTCAATCAATAGTTGATCTAACCATAGTAATAATATATATTAGACATTAAAAATCTATTTTTAAATTTGCATACATGTAGAAGTTACATCTTTATAACTCATTTTCAAGTATAATTCAATTAAAATGATTAATTACTCAAAACAAAACATATATAACCTATATGATTAAATGCTTAAGAAATCTATTCGCAAACAAGCCTAAATGCTTAATAAATCTATTCGAGAGCAAATAAATGCTTGTTTGTAATATAAATGAAGTTACATAAATAAATTGATTTAGTTATCAAATTATATAAGAAATGTTTCATTGGATTTATTGGTAATTTAAAAGCATACTAAACAACGAAAACAATGAAAATTTAATTACTAAGTGATATGTCGTTGGATGGAAACTAAAGCAGCCATAGGATAACCATGTTATGTTTTGATAGTAAATAAATTTAACATTAGATTTGATGGTAATGAAATAGAGGTGTTTTAATTAATAACTCTTTTTATATAATTTCATTATATAATGTTATAACACTTACTAGAATAGAATACTACAAGGGTTGTAAGTCTACCATAAAAAGCCTAAGGCATAAGGAAAAAAAAACTATTTTTTAAAGCACATCATATTTATAACCCAGCTATACAATTTTACACTAGTTGGTTTAAGTTATATTAATAAAAAGATCTATTAATAAAAGAATTTTATTTGAATTTTATTAGCCGTATGAATTTGATTGAAGAGAAAATGGAATACATATTGTACGCTAGTAAATCAAACTTGATTGAATAGAAAATATGGTTTAAATTAAGGTAAAAGCAAATTTCTTTGACTTGAAGAAACAAAAGACTTGTTTGAGAGTTTTGTAAAAGGGACGTAGGGGTTGGTAGAAAAAAGAATATTTTTATTTAGGATTAAATATTCGTATATTTTGGTTGAATAGTAAATTGAGATGTTATATCAGAGTAATTGAATTTAAAAATTAGGAATTTTCGTTATTTCTTAATCAATTCTAATAATTAATTTAACTAATTCAAATTTAATAACTAATAAGAATTAAAGAAGTAGTTGGTATCAAAGAAGTAGTTGGTATCAAAGTTTTCGATTTTAAGGAAATTTTATATTTGATAAGACAATTCTCTCAAAAGGTGTATACATTATAAAGAAGAATTTCTTAAAAACTTAATAAGTATATTAACCTATTTTGGTTTGCAAAAATTAGTTCCGGAGGTTATTAAAATAAATTGGTTGGGAATTATAGAAATATAGAATATAAATGGAAATGCAATATATAGATATGAATAGAGTACACAAATAATTGTATTAGCAAAATGATATATTTACACTTTAAAGAAAAAAAAAAAAAAAATTCTCCTTTCTAGAACTTTTTAAGTTTAATAAAATCCTAGTTACAATTACATCTAAAGTTCATAAATAAAAAAAAAGAAAGAAAAAAGCTAGAAGAGAAACACTCTAATATTATCGTTGTACATACGACCATTTAAAACCACAAAGAAATATATAATTTGTAAAGGCCTAAGCGGAAGAACATAGTTCATTACCCTGCAATGGTTTAGCTATAGTAACACGAAAAACATGACCCTCATTTGAATGACAACCAGATCATCAAATTACGAAGATAAACCGTGAAACTTCATAAAAATGTGAAAACATGGAGTGTCGAACTCTTGACCTAAGAAGTCATAAGATTATCTTCTCGGAAGTGTAAAAGTCGTATGTTGATAACATACATGTATCTATGGTAATTTATGGTAATTTAATCTATCGTAATTTAATAAGGATTATAAATTTAATGGAATGATTGTAGTGAATATTTCAAAATGCTATGAAGGATTATAGTCAATATTTTTCTATTGGTTACATCATACATGTATCTATGGTAATTTAATAATGATTATAAATTTAATTGAAGGATTGTAAGGAATATTTCAAAATGCTATGAAGGATTGTAGTGAATATTTCAAAATGTCATGAGAACGAGAATTGTATATGTTATTGGAAAATAGAGATGCATTTTTCATCATCTCGAAAAAAAATATCATAAATGCTAAGGGATGTTATAAAATAACAAAATGACCTTAGAACGATTTATACTAATAAATAAGATTCTAATCTTTGAACCTAGACATAGTAGCAAAACTATAAAACAAAGGAAGGGAAAATCTCATGAAATCTCAATGGGACACTTTGAGTCATTTTTTGTTATGGAATTTGAGATAAGTCTTACAATTTAAATTTCTAAAATAAGAAGACAAGAAAAAATCTCTTTTCAATAAAGAAGTGGTCAAAATTTCCAATTAAAAACTCATTCTAAAAAAAAAGATAAAATAAATGTATAAAAGATGAGGGAAGTTTATACTAGAAAGGTGGCCAAAAGGATGAATAGAAGGTAATCTCAATTGGAACTTGAAACTAAACAAAGGTATAATTAGTAAAATTTTAATAAAATTGTAAAAATAACATTATAACTTGGGATGGTAGTCATGAACAAAATCTTGACTCTACCTATTTGAAAATGAAACAAAAAACTGCAAATGGTTTGTACTCGAAACCACCAGATTGGCGTACAAGTGAGCTAATCTCCTCACAGTGAATCCACCATAAAATAAATAAGTAAATAGGGGGAAGTTCCCAACAATGAAATTTACCATGTCCCTGTAGGAATTTCACATATCAAGAATTCTACAATTGTTAAAGGTAGCATAGTTACACTTTTATAGGTGTAAGGTGGATCAGATGACCGATAAATGCCAATGATAATATTTTGTAGTTTTGTGGAGTAGTATTCTCGGGCCACAACCCAATCTTAAATGAATAAACAATATAGGAAAAGGGTTTTGATTTGAAAAACCAAACCCTAAGTGTAGTTGACACTATTGGATCAAAATCTGAAGATCTGATTTGTGGATAGTGTGCCCTTGTGATGGCCATGTGAGTTCACATGGGACTAAGTGACATGTCCCTCACAAATAAGGGCATTTTTATAGTCCATAAAACATTTTATAACAAAGAAATGGTGTCATGTACAAAAAATAGACAAATCACTCACCTTGTGAAATATAACATGCCCATAAGATTCGGGTAGTGTATTATGAGAAATGAATATTGCAGTGTTTTACTAAAATAAGGTGTAACCATAAAGACCATTCCAAAACCTTTCAATGCTCTGGAATGATTAAGGTACAACCACATTCATGTGAAACCCCAAAAATATAAATGATGTGTATAAACAATGGAAATAAGAATTGTAGTCCACAAGAAAATTTAGAAATTTTGCACAAGGTACAACCACATTCACGTGAAACCCCAAAAATATAAATGATGCATATAAACAATGGAAATAAGAATTGTAGTCCACCTGAGAGTCTAGAAATTTTGCATAAAATACTATTCTCTGTTAAATAGTCATTATGAAGAAGACAAGGTGAGAAATGGGAAAATAAAATAGGAATTTGGTTACATGAGAAGGAAGCACATAAAATTATTTATTTTTCTACAATTTTTTCACAAGTAAAAACATTAAATTTAAATAATTACCATTCTAGTTCGCTAAATATATCTGTTTAAAAAAAATGGGTATTAAAATGATGTGCGTTACATAATGCAAAGTGAGAAAAGGGAAAGGATAAAGTTGAGAGGACAAAATTTTGAGAAGAGATTGTTAAGGTCTTGCCTCAGAGAGTGATAACATTAACATCCACTTGAGGACCCTCATGGGAAGTCAAAGATTAAGGAAGGATCTTCATTATTGATGATCCCAATCCTTTAGTACCATGCAAGGAAATGTAAGAAAGTCTTAGTGAAGGTGAACCTACATTTATTGTGGCATCATGGTGTGGTACAACAAGGCTACATCAATGTATGTTCAAAATAGTATATGACAATCACATGCACACACACTACAAAAAATTTGGTCCTTTAACAATGAATTATCTAAGTAGTCCTCTCCTTGGAAATCCTTATTGAAAAGAAATGGTTTAAACCCTACTCTTATCAAAAATTACTTTCTATGGTTAGGGATATTAACTGCAACAAAGTGAGGGAAGAAACACTCATGTCAATAGGAGAGTAGATAAAAAAAAAAAATATTTACTAAAAGAATAGTGGAGACACAAGGAAAAAGGGTTTCCAAATGAAAAAGTGGGTCTAAACCCTAGTGTTGTAAAAAAATTACTTTCTATGGTTAGGGATATTAACTACAACAAAGTGAGGGAAGAAACACTCACCTCAATTGGAGAGTAGATAAAAAAACTTTATTAACCAAAAGAATAAGAGAGAGACAAGGAAAAAAGGTTTCCAAATGAAAAAGTGGGTCTAAACCCTAGTGTTGTCAAAAATTACTTTCTATGGTTAGGGTTATTAACTATAACAAAGTGAGGGAAGAAACAGTTGCATTAATTGGAGAGTATATGAAAAAAAACTTTATTAACTAAAAGAATAATGGAGAGACAAGGAAAAAAGGACTCCAAATGTAAATATTACTTAAACACTCAAGGGAATGTAGACATATAAACAAGAAAGCAAATTTCTAGCATAAGCATATACTCCCCTCTCCTCCATCCAAGACATTATTAGATACCCATTGAATCAAGTTTAAGTAGTCGAGGATAGAAAACAAAGTACCAACTCTCAATGAAACCTGTAAATTATCCCCATAATAGATAATTATGCACACATTTAACTGTTTTTAGTGTAAATTAAAAGCATATACTACTTTCTTGAAGAAGAATAGCACACATAAATACATGCTTGAGAAAAGGTTAAGTATATATGCTTATATTTCCATTACATAAGATGCATATGTAAACTCAAATTTTCTTTTTTTTAAATTAGTCAAATAGTAAATGGAAAAGAAATGATACCTTCATACCAAATCATAGATCTTATAATGAGTATAATAAAAATTCTATAACACATGGATCTATATTTTCCAGGAAAAACCATAAAAACAATACTATTACATCAAAGAAACCTAAATCATAATGTGTTTATGGTGATTATATTAAGCATAATGTACTATAATGGGAGCTTTATTAGGCCGATAGGCTTTCCTTTGAGTGAGACTTTCGTCGTCCTTTTCTTTCTAACGTTGACACCTAGCGTCCACATTTGGCGGGCATACAGCGGGAAAATTGTTCATATATGTCTTGCAATTTCTATTTATTCTCAGCAATTTCTGAGAACTTCCTACAAAACCTCAATGGGAAATTGTTATGCCAACGCCTTTCTCCATAATGATGGCGGTCTCGAATCTTCACCCACTACATGAAGCTGGCAAAAATATCTGCAAATTTGTTACAGATTCTTGTAATCCATGAACAAAACGTTACAAATTACTGAGAAGGCAGTTTAAAGTTGCGATGGGGGTTTCGAGATGCCACCTTCCTTTGTTTCTCACAATATGACAGAGTAGGCGAAATTCCTGAACTGGAGTGATTTTTATTTAATAATTGGACGAGGAACAGGCGCTTTCTTTCAGTGCAACACAATCCATAATTTAATTTCAAAGCATGATGGGGATCGAACCTAGAAGTATAAAGTTTCTGCTCATCCTCGCAATAGCAGCCATCTTTCACTGCACTTCAGTCCGGTGCGAACACACATAGGAAGAATTCACCGAGGAATTGTTGTTGAAACCCCTGCGAGACCGCAAAGTTTTGGCCCACTTCCACTTCACTAACAGCTTGCCTCTCACGACGATCCATGGTCGCCACCACAAGCTTTTTCCCAAATCCATTTACCATCTGGTAAGTACACAATGCCATTTCACGGTGCCAAGTTTCAAGATTTGTAAATGAAACACTTCAGAAAAATTGAAATCATTTGAAAGCATGGTATTGTTCAAGCTAAATTATTGTCCATGAAGTGATGCGATACAACAGAGAAAAAAATTTAGTGATTTTGCTTTAAAGAACTTTTATTTTTTGAGAGGATCTTGATTCTTGCCCTAGGTAAATCTGTAATTTTAAGAAGGATGTATGTTTGGTATGATATTTTATTGTGTAACGCCCAGCTGGCTTATGTTCTAGCGCTAGGCAGAGCACATTCTGTAATGACTATTACGACATAGGTTCAAACCTCTTTGGGTTTGCCCCACTGTGTGTTGGCACTAGCCCGTGATAATGCGGGGCAAATGGGCAAGGCAAGGTGTAAGTCCTGGGTGAATTTTGACAGAATCGAAGGCCCTCTGGTGTGGCTGGTTGCTTAATGGACCTGATTTTGATAATGTACTATCTTGAGGGTAATGCTTCCCCTATTCACCGAGCAAATGAAAAAATGTTTGATAGCAAAATTTAGAAACCTTTAAATGCTTGGGTAGATTTTATAGGGAATCTAACAAGATGGATCTTAGTAAATGAAAACTCTTCGAAGTTAGATATGGGCCTTTTGCCAAAACTCATTGAACTTTGTGCAAGATTTTCCAGTTTTTTTTTTCAATAATCCTAAGAAGATATTAGATCTTGGCTTAAGAAGATCGTTGAACTCCTAGGAGGATTTTGTCATAGAAATAGTATTGAATTTTGATAAAGTTTTTTCACCATGAAAACCATTATGTTTTTAGCAAAATGTGAAGGATGAATTTTCATGTGGCTGATGCTTGTCATCAATTGGAATTTTCATATGTGCAGGTTCATAAATTTAACTTCTGAGAGATGGAACCTTTGGTATGCGAACTTTGAAGCAAAATGCAAAGAAAAAATCACTTGAGACATTGATAAAGAGACTGAGAGAGTTGAGTTGATGTAATGATGAAAATGATTTATTTATGGAGTTGGAAAATCGTCATTTTGTAGGGTTAATAACCTTGTCTAATAATCATTACTGGAAAAGAGGCCCCCTCAATTCTTCTTCTTTCTAAGTTCCTCATCCTATTGTTTTGTACTCACCATCAATAGTCACAGCTGATGTTCTGGTAAAATATTCCTCCTCGAGAGCAATGGAATCTTAGTTAATGGACATTTATAACAAATTCCTGTGAAGTGTGGAGGATGGAGAACATTGTACATCAAGATGGGGCTCCATTCATGTATTATCACACTTACAATGTAAGCCTTCCAGGCCCATGTATTCATGATTTTTCCTTTTTATTGTAGAAAATATATCTAAAACAGCTTGGACAGCATTTGAAATTCTCAAATTCTCTTCCTTTTTTGGTTCAAGCATGTCAGCATTTTTAAATACATGTGAATGAATCTGGACCCCAAGAAATACATGTTGAATCAGAAATTCTTGTGGTTTTCTTTATGTTCTTCTGCGTTTACATTTTGCTCTGTTCTCTTTTTCTCTTCCAGTATAAAGGACTTACATTCCCAGTCTATTTTGTCTCCTATATCTTTTACTCTATTTCAGATTTAATAAGTTGTACAATATCAATAGCAGCTCAGAAGGTGGGCCGGCAGGTAGTGTAGACTCCAAATATCACAGAGGTTCTATCAACCTATATTGTGAGCTATTTGGTGCATTATACTTGTCTACTATCAGAAAACAGTAGTTGGATTCCTATTATGTAACATGGAGCTGGCATTTTGTTCTTTTTGATTCAAAAGTTTCAAATTCAACTTGCCATAAGATCTTATCTAATTATTTATTAACCTACATGTTTGAAACCACCATACCCACTATTAAATCCCCTAATGTTGAACGCAGTTTCTGTCGCTTCTTTGTTGATTTTGCTAGGTGTTTGATTCAAGAGCACATATTTTGAACCTAAGAATTAATTATAAATGAATGAAATGTCTCTACATTGATAAGGATGATTGAATGCCAATGCAAATATATATTACCTTTCTTTGGGATATCAAGTCTTGCTTTAGCACTATTGTGAACAGATGGCAAAGTGCAAGGAAACCATCTGATGCTTCCCAAAGTTGGACTTTTGCACCAACATTTGTGCATGCATTTCAACTTCCAGGCTATTGTCCCTCGCTCTCTTGATTTCAGATTAGCTAATACAAAGAGGCTTTGGAAGAGATGCAGCACTCAACCATGCAAGAATATATTGCGTCTCTTAGGAGGTACATGGTTTTCTTAATGTATTTTATTTATTTAAAACATGTGTATATATTGTCCCGTATATTTTGGATATTTTAGATGAGAAAATTTTCATTAATCCACTGAGTTTCACATTTTTTTTAAGAAGTAATAGGCAATTGCTTTGATTAATTTTGCAGAAATAGTAGTGGCTTTTCAAGGGGTGCATCAAAATATCCACTAAGTTTCACATTTTTTAAAGAAGTAATAAGAAGTTGCTTTGATTAATTTTGCAGAAATAGTAGTGGCTTTTCAAGGGGTGCATCAAAATATCAGGGAGTAACCAAGTATGCATTTAATTTGATGAAAATTTTTCGATTATTGTGTGAACTTATAATCACTAAAGCTTCACTCAATGACATATCAAAGAAATCGCATAAAATAAACTACGTCTTAATATTTCAAACAGAAAATCATTCTTTTATTTTTCCTCTTAGTGTTAAGAGAAGCTACTCCATGGTATAAGTTGAAGTCTATAAAACAATTAAATTTTCCGATTACAAAGGCAGACATCACATGTCCAGCCAAATACTAGTGACTATTGGATTGCTTCAAAGCTGGAGATTGGTCTTTTTTTTCCTAGGTGGCTATGATCAAGAAGAGAAAGCTGCGAGAGCTTATGATATGGAAGCTCTCAATTAATGGGGACTTAGAACAATGCTTCAAAGCTGGAGATTGGTCTTTTTTTCCTAGGTGGCTATGATCAAGAAGAGAAAGCTGCGAGAGCTTATGATATGGAAGCTCTCAATTAATGGGGACTTAGAACAACTACAAACTTTCCTGTTTGACTGCTGATGATATGGCAGCTCTCAAATACTGGGGACCTAGAACAATTACAAACTTTCTTGTATGATTTTCTGTTAATACTAGATTCAACATAATTGTAAAATAATTAATATTTCTATAGCTCTAATATATCATACACCATAAAATTTGCCATGTTTAATGTGCTTCGGCCATCCTATGCATCAAGATATGTATAGCTAAGATTCTTGAGGGATTTTAAGTGCCTTAAAGAGTCTCTACCTTTTTTAAATTGTTTTTCAGTAGTTGTATGTTTGACTGAAAACAATGTGTTTTTCTGTTCTGCTCTCTTAATTCCCTTGGTGTTGCCTTTTAAGCATAATTATTGAGAAAACCTTATAAACTAGTTAGTGAGCCTTATGAAAAGTAAGAACGCTAAACCATAGAAGCCCGCTTGGTCATATATGAGAGTTGCATTACCCAAATTGAATTTGAAATTTGCTTGATGCAATATCTATAGGAGTCATGAGTTTTGTCATTTAGTAAATTACTCTAAGTAAGAAGAGTTACAATTGTGGAAGCATATGTTTGCATAAAAGTTAACCAATACCCAAATTGAAAATACAATAGATTTAATTAATTTATATATATAATTTATATATATATATATATATATTAATTATTTTAGACTGTACATCTTATATGGTTTCCAACATTCATTATTTTCTATTTTTAATATTTTTTACAAAAATACTTGTACTTTTAAATCCTTTATAAAACTTCAACAATTCTAACTTCATAAGCCTATCAGCCTCTCTTTGTACCTTTTGGGACAATTGCTAGTATAAGACACAATACATATTAGAAAATTCGACCATGTTGTTCATATTGTAGCTGACTCTCTACCATGTTGCTTCATATCTACCATGTTGCTTCATATTGCCCATGCCTTTCAGTCCGGCAATCATTTCTTGCAGTCAAATTGTGTTACATGTAGAACACCATCATGTCACTTTCACACTTTTTTTGCAGTCATGGCCACGGCCGCCAATATCGGCTGCTGCACGCCATTGAAAGTGAGACGAAAATGGTGTTCTACATGCACAACAACTTGAAACTAGCAATTGCCCCAAAAGGTGCAAAGAGAGGCTGATAGATTTTTTAAATTAGAAAAATGGTATAGAATTTGGAAAAATGATACAATATGTATGCCCTATACCAGATATATTGGCAAATTTAAATCTCATAAAGATATTGTAAAAAATGATATTTTAATTTTATGAATGTTTATTATATGTAAGAAGTTGTATA
>APFE030265889.1:60044-74234 GCA_000404065.3 Pinus taeda | reverse complement strand
TGATTTTGAAAGAGACACCATTTCTGCAACCCCATCTACCTACCCAACTAGCTTCCCTAGCATTTTTTTGTTCCTTCTTGGAGGGTGCTCTTGGACTTGCAAACCCTTTGAATGCCTTTTCTTTTCATTGGCTTTTGCTTGGATCTGCTATCTAACACTACCCTTATTTCTTCTAAGGCCCCAGATTAAACAGTTGGGAACCTTTGTTTCTCTACCTAGCTACTTGATCTGCCAAGATTAAACAGTTTGGACAGATATCATTCTCTATATTACAACATGGAAATTGAAAACATGGCATGATCCAGATTGGACTGTTGGACCATCCATCCAAAATTGAATTCTTATGAAAACTGATATAAACACTGCCTTCTTAGGAAAATATGAGATCTTTGCATTTGCCAAAGCAGAGCATATTTGGACCTCTGACATCTAATCATGAAAAATGAAACCTATTGGTATAGGTATCCAACACAGGGGTGGGGAATAACCAAGGGATGATTTTTGTTATGATGTTGAAGAAATGTACATCAGAGGAAAAGATGGATTGGATTCAGACTATGAAAAAAAATCTAAACTAAAGAGTAGAGACGAACAAGAGGGACTTGGTGGACACCAATTATAGGATGAAATTAATTTACAACAAGAAAAGGTACATGTCAAGGGCATTAGTGTACAAGGAGACAACCAAGGAAGGAGTGAACAATGCTTGGAAAATGAAAAAGAGGTTGGAAATGAAAACCAAGAAAAGCCAAGTTAAGGATATGTTCCATGCGCAGGGGCATTCAATTCTAATGTTAGGGAGCATTCGATTCTGATGCTAGGGAGCCAAACAATTGTCATTCAAACCCCAACAATTTTGTGCATATTACACATCAAGTGGCAAACAAGGTTGGCAAAACAAAAATACCATGACAAGCACTTTGGATATAATAAGTTGCCTGATAAAGATGTAGAGGATATAAGTGTGTCTTATGAAAAAAATAAAAGTACTGACATGCTTGATGCCAAGGAACATCATTCTACCTTTGGACTTGAACATGAAGACCAAGGGAAGGGTGAACACAAAGGTAATGAACATCTTCCTGTTGCCAGGAGCATCACATAGAAGGATGATAGTCAGGAAAATCTGATCAAAAAAAGAGAGCGCATGGAACTAGAGCAGATTGTGGCATCTGGAGAAGTAGAAAATAAAGGAATTAGTGTGACTACTAGTTATGACAACAAAAATGTTACTATGGAGATGGTATATCTTACTATTATTTATATTTTTGAAATTGGAAGGAAAGTTCAAATCAAACATAATAAGCTTTCAGAGGTATCTTCTAATATTTTTTATGGAGGTCCACAAAGCATTACAGTTGTATCTTCAACATTTGTATAACATCAAGAATTCTGTTTGAAAACAACAATACAGAGTGTGTGGTGAGATGAACTGCATTCTTTTGACCAAATTATGGCAATGACCATTCCTCTATCAAAGTATGATGGAAGCAATGGTTCATCATAAATACCTGCATTTAACTTAAATGAATCTATTGAACTGGATGAAGTAGGTCATTATGACGCAACACTATCCACATGAGCATCTCATTTATTAGTTGTACCTTACACAAGTGCTTTTGGACCAGCAGAACCTAGAGAAATAATTGGTCTGCAACATCCTATCTCCAAAATATGAATTTCATATTCTGATGCATTTAATTAATTTGGAAAAGGAAATAGAGATTCATTAGTTATTGATCTCTTGGTGGATTATGAGAAAACATCTGAAGATGGGGTAATAATACCACATTTATCTTCTCAAATATGTGAACCATCAACAAGCTTTGGATGCAGAGATATGAGCGGAAATGATTTTATATCTTCAATCATTGAACCTTTTGCTCCTGCCAAACCTTGTAGTCCTTTGAAGTCATATTTGCAATTGAATTGAATTGATTATAGTGCAGAAAATGAACTGATCAAAATGCCTCTTGGTATCAGTGCTGAATTTTTTTTATTGAATTTGAAGACTGACACTAGTGCATTGTCCCTTGGAGCTTCATTTGTTTTGAGATATTTTGAATTGAATGATGGGCCCACTTTTGATTATGGTCGAGATGAATTGATGCCTTATAATTTCAGCTCATCTTCCCAGCCTATAGATGACCTGAGAATGAAGGTCGAGTTATTAAATTCATCATCTTGTTTTTCTCCTAGAGATGCCTTTCAACCATTTACAATACCTTTGCATTTTAATGACAAGGAATATCATCAAGTTATCACTACAATTTCATATTCATATCAGTCTAAACAGAGTTCATTGCCTAGTCCTAATTTTTTAGTTTTGATATACATATAAAGGGAAAAAATCATTCTCTTCAGATCCTATTATTTCCCTTTCAAATGCCACTAGTAAATCATACCCATTTACTGGATTTTGTTTTGGGTCAATTTTTCATCTTAACTCTACTTCTTTTTCAAGTGACTCACCTTCCTATCCAAAATAATTAGGACCGGGATTTTTCCATGCACTGCTCAACCTCATCCATCCTCTCTATATATATTCATACAGCAATAGAAAAATGGATAAACCTTGAGACAGTTCTGTCATAAAGTATTCCAGAGAAGTATTTCATTGAAATTAAATGCTTTCGGTTTCCAACTAAAGGAATGCAGATATTTTTTACAGAGGTGGTGTAGACAAGTTTTCAAATATAGTGCATGTAATGCAATGTAAGCAAGCTCCATAGGACTAGACACCAAATCCTGTCATGTAAAATCCCATGCATTATTGTACTGCAGTGTGGGCACTTTAAATTTCACAAGCCTATGGTTTTCTACATTTACACAAAACGATAAATCCATGTAAGATTATGACTTTCAAGTGGTAGACTTGGAATTTACCTGTCATTAATATCCACATCGCACTGGTTGTTTTCCATGGAAGGGCTCACTGACATTTTTTATTGGAATCCAATGAGAATTTCAAGGATTGAAATAACATGATATGTATACTCTACAGATTTATTATTTGTGAAGCCATCAGTAAAATCAAAATGACCAATTTCAACTCATTTTTATAGCATGAATCATTGGAAAAAGATCTAAAATCAAAGTACCTTGGCATGGTTCAATCCCAAATTTTTAATCCTCTGAAAAGGGCACATATGCACATTCCTATAATTAAATTATAGTAGAGACCCATAAAAACTAACTCTTTAAATTTAGTTTCAGACATCATCTCTAACATATTTTAGATGAAAATTGTGATGATAATATCACATGTCAAATATCTAATATCACATGTTTTTGGAGATTGAACCTCTACAGTTGGGGAAAGGGTTTCCGGATACTTGAATCTATAACGTTGGAAAATGGATTGTTCACCAAACCACTCGAGCTAGATATACACAACTAACTATTTATTTTCTTTAAAAACCATCTATATATTTAGATAAATGAATATTGTTTTCTTTTGGAAGTTGGAAACTAAAATCTCCTTAAAAAACATCTATGTATTATGTATTCATGTATATGTATGTTGTTTTCTTTCAAAAGCTGAAACTACCATCTCCATTGGATTTAGTGCATTGAACCTACAAGTTTTTGTTTGTAACACGAGTGGATGGATAAGATTATGAAGACAAAAGATCCATGGTTTGGGTTTAAAGTGTTTTAGATTTGAGGGTGTCATGCTCACAGATTGAACCAGCAACAACAAAATCAATATGTGAGTCCTCTTTCTCTACATGTAATGATATTCACGTGGCCCTGATAATAAGAATAATATAGTGAGCCATTGTTGAAATGTGGCATTGATAAAACTATGACTCAGGGATGACAAGTGAAGGAAGTAGTTAACATTGGGTTGAGGATTGGTTGGTAATCAATATTTAATTATGACAAGTCCTGATAATTTTCCTAAGATATTAACTGAACCAATAATGGCACATTCATTGCACTCTACTACTATCTCTTTCTAGCTAATATAGGGAAATGAATGCTTCGAACAGTTCAATGCTAGGTTTAATTGGTGTAGGAGGAAATGGCTCTTTTACCGAAAATTTGGTAGAGAGTTTAAGAATTATAAGTTTAATTTTTTTATTTTGTGGAGTTCCCATGCTACAGTAGTTTTTCCAGTGCCACACAAATCAATGTTCTGACGGCTTGATTTAGTTTTAAGCACACCCATAGGGAATTGTTAAAATCTCCAGGTTTTAAGTAGTGACATGCGTTTCAATCACAGGAACAAATTGCATTGCTTCAGGAAAAGGCACAGGCTGTATTGATTTCGGGATAAAATTTCAACTTCCATTAGTGTTTAGGGACACAAATTACAGTCGCTTTAGCAAAAAAACCAAGGAAGAATTTATTGGGAGCATTGACAAGAATGTATGGCACGTGAAGGTATCAATTTTTTATTTTATTTTAATTTACTTTTATATAACCCAAAAAAGTCATGTTAAAATAATGAATTGCTACAAAACTCTAAAACACTATGATTTCAATTGTAGGCTTTGAAATTTGAGGATTGTTTAACTTCAACAAAACAAATTGGTAAGCATGGTGATAGAGCATAATTCCTTAGATGATCTCACCTATCTTTCATATTTTCATAAAATATATACTTACTCTTAAATTATTAAGGCTTGTCTTACTATGGTTTTTGGGAAGATTCATTGTTTAGATAGATCATTTTAACTATTTGTACCTTTCAACTCCTTTGGATTGCATTTATTTCAACAAAAAACCATGATGCTTGAATTCTGGATATTGAAATGTGTGTAAATTTTGTAAAATGTTTGATATTTCAAGAGGACATTACATCCATCATCATGGACAACAAACCTTCAATTTGTATGTCATTTGAGACAATGAAGTCTCCTCTATAAATTAGTTGTATTATGTTTTTTTAGAAGAATCACTTATATCTTTGAATATATATTAAACATTGGTTAGCATGTAATGATAGAAAAAATGTTACTATAAATGACATGAATAATCAAAGTGAAATGTACTTATAGTTGCAGGGAGATATTTGCAGCAAAGAGGATATAGAGAAGGTTTTTGCATTGGCCAAGTAAGTAGTATAATTGGTTATTCATGTTACATTTTGTATTCTAGATACTGAATCAAATTTTATATGTTTATTATTATTATTTTGATGTTTTTATTGGGTATAAAATATTCTGAATCATTCCTTACATATTCCATTTTTATTCCCTTCTTTTTTATTACATCTATAGCTATATTTTGTTTCAAGATTGCTTAGGTCATAATTTTTGTTTCGTCATCTACAATCCAGTATGTTGATTAGCAACATATATAAATTAGAGATAGTTGCAGTCTGCCAAATATTATATATCTTTAGACTACTTATTATGATGGTTGAGTTGTCGATCATTGGTTCTTTGTTCTTGCTTTTGTTTACTATCCTTCCATTTCTTGCACCAGAACCCTTACGAGTAGTAAATTATTTAATCTAATTAGAAGCTTTGCTTTGTCATGGTGCAGATTTGATGTCATGATACATTTTGTTGGATTGAAGGTTGTTGGTGAAAGTGTAGCAATTCCATTACGTTATTATAAGAACAATCTAGTTGGCACCTCAAATCTATATGAGATTATGGCCAAATATGGTTGAAAAAAGGTAATTCTAAACCTTGCAACTGTTAATGATATTTATAATTATGTATATTATAGAATTATGCCAATGTAGAGGCATTATAGTAGATTTATCAAATTATATCAGCAAGTTCTCCTTAATTTTATTTTGCATATACCTACTGGTTTCTGCAATGTAAATATTTCCAAAAGAACATGTTATAGTGTGGACTCCTTTCTACATTTTTACTATTGATTAGGCCTTTTACATAGTCTAACTTACCTAGTATGGTTTTTGGAGGGGAGATGGTGACTTTTGCGCTACCCCTTTTCATAGTTTCCGTAATTTTATGTCACTCCCATGATGTAAGGGAATGTTATTTCTTATATTGCATTCTCTTCTTCCTGCCTTATTTGGGGGTCATCCTTACCTATAGGAGAGTGTTGTTATATTGTATCTCACTATAACCATTTATTTTGAATACCTTTGCCAAGTGTTGTGGTTCCTTCTTTGTGCTCATCTTCAAAGATCCTAGTGGCTCATTACTAGAGTGTTGGTTGCAGCTTGGTCTTGCACTGGATAATGAGGAGAATCTACATGCAAGTATCTAGTGATATGGGTTTTATTCTAGTAAATTTGATGGGATAAGCCAATAAGGATCCATCTTAATTATTTTTTATGAGAATGTCAATGAAGGGAATGGTCCTATTATTTTCCACCTCCATCGTGAATCGGATGGTTTCATTTTTCTTGTTGATTTGATTCAGGAAATTCATTTAGGATTTTCATTCCATGAGAGTATTCAATATTCATACATCTATGACTTAGTCCCTTTGATCTAGTTTTAGTGGAAGGGATCCTAATACCTTATTTTCAAATTACTTGATGTACATATTAGTGGAAATTGATGACAACGGTGATCCCATGGCCATTTCATCATTCTATTCGCATATGATTCCTTGAAGGCTGAAGTATGTGGATTTGAAATATCCTTGATTTTCCTAATTTATTTTTTAGTTTCTTTTTTTATAGATACTTTCTTATCTTGTAAGAATTGGAACAACTTCAGAAACAATTCCGAAATAACTAATAAACTTGTGCAACCATAAAATGCAGTGACTCATACAATTTGCTATCGTGGTGGTTATTCGTGGTGCCAGCTCAAGCTACTTCACAAGTTTGAATGATAGTAGAGTTATCAAGGCACTGTTTGAGGTATTTTAATTGATCAAATCATCATTCTGATATTCTATATGATTTATTACAAGTACATAAATCAGTTCCCAAATATTTTTCAAGGAGGGTATTATAAAACCAATTTGACTTGAGAACATTTTAAAAAATTTACATTGTTTCACCTAGATCTAAATAAGTCACCCATTTGGTTAAAATTGCATCATTTTTTGTGATACATTATTCACTATGATTACAGATATGAAATATGCAATGGTATGGATTTTCAAAATACTTGTGTTTTATAGCATACAAGCACAAAAATACCCAATTTTAAGAAAATTTATCATATGTTTTGATTGTGTGAAAGTTGCATGTTTAATTTAATGTAGAATCTCAAAACATATTTTGTTATTTTTTATAATTAATATGTGTATCATATTGATGCTTCCAATTCCTCTCTAGTGACATAATAAATGGGTCAATAGAGAAAAAAATGAAAATTATAAGGAAGGATAACATATATGTTCAATGTTTCTCTCAAATCAATATATAGAATGTTTTCATTGAAGTTGATGCAAGTGAATAAGATAGTTGGGGATTATTGTGATCCATTTTAGTATGCATACAAGGATATGTGTATGGGTGTTGTCTGCTGCTCATTTATGGATGATTGTGATCCATTTTAGTATGCCCATTGCATACAAGGACATGGGTACCAATGTGGTATGATGTTGAGTTATGAAACTACTAGATGTTAATTTCATAAATTAGTTTTAGTAATTTAACTTGAAGTGTAATCATGTTTTACTCAAATATGTTTATCAAATGGTTTTTCATCATCAACTATAGTTCATGTACAACCCAAGGTGATTCCTTGTGTAGAAGACTTCCAACTTTCTGCAATGAATCCCTATGGATCCACTAAGGTTTGTTGTTCAACTTGATGTGTGCACCAATAGTTATATCTCCATATTGTATTTTGTAGTTGTTGAGTGACATTGCTATTTTAATAACTTTTAATATTTTCTGAGTAGATTCTTACATCTTTTTCGCTTAAAATAATTTTGTTATTAATGGTTAGATGGACCATGTAATTACAAAAAGTAATGCCTTTTCCATCTATTTATTCAACTCTTCCTTAAAGACATAGCCCATGATATTTATGAGGTAGATCCAGAGCGGAGAATGATTTTATTAAGCTACTTTGTCCCAGTTGGAGCTCACCAAAGTAGCCAGATTGGTGAAGATCTGAAAGGAATTCCAAATAACCTCATGCCTTTCATCAAACAAGTTCAAGTTGTGGGTAGGAAAACAATGTTGAACATATATGGTAATGATTACCCAACAAAGGATGGCACAATGGTAGGATAGAATGCTATCTTCAATATTTGGTGTTATTATAAATTTTTATAGAGATGTCAATTTGTTTTTTGGATAACACAGAAATTTGTGGTTTGGAATCTACACACATGAACTTACTATTAGCATAAGATCTTCCCCAAAATGTCATATTAGTGTGCAACATAGTCAGTCTCTCAGGATAATTTATGAGACTGTTATAGATTAGAACATATTGATTTCGAACCGCAATACTTGCTACTTATTGAACATTGATACTTGGACAACATTAAGACACCATTTTATAGGTCATAGATCTTTGAATCTATTCCTTTTGAAGCTTGCATATGTTTTTGACTCTTTTCAACTCTCTTTATTATGCTACTTTAACTCCTTACTCATTATTTGTTTATGCATTTTTATTTGTCTATTTGTAAATATATATATTTTTTTCTACTATACTTGCAATGGTATTAGGTTTGAGACTAATTCATGCAGTAGACTTGGCTCATGGTCATATGTGCTCCGTAAATTGTTTAATGCAAATGACATAGGTACATTTCCCCCAAGTTTCATGATTGATAATTTTTACCATAAATTTAGATCACATGATAAGGAGATCTCAAAATCGTTTTAAGTGACAATGTATCTTTTCTATACCGGAAAAAAGGCTTGTGTAGCTTTTATATATTGATTCTTTCATTTTTTTAGTATAGTCCTTAAATTTAGTTGTTTGATATGAAGAATTCATTGATATTTTGACATTTAAATATGTTAAGGGTCTTAGCTTAAGAAGACATTATGCCTACATTTCAAATTTTCAGTAAATATATGCCCTTTTTTGCTACAAGTACATATTAGTATTGTCAATGATCAGTTAATATATGGGAAATTTTAAATAGTTTTTTCGTTATTGGATGCGAATTTTTCAGGTGTTCGTTTCTATGGTGATGTTTTATTTTCTTTGTGTATGCAGGTCATCTGGCAACATAGCGGCTACGATTGCCCAATTGAATAAAACTAGTTTGAGTTTTCTGAGTTCCATGATTGATATTTTTTCCATAAATTTAGATCACATGATAAGGAGATATCAAAACTGTTTTAAGTGACAATGTATATTTTCTATGCTGGAAGAAAAAATTTGTATAGTTTTTGTGTATGGATTCCTTCATTTTTTTTATATAATCCTTAAATTTAGTTGTCTAATATGAAGAATTCATTGATATTTTGACATTTCAATATGTTAAGGGTCTTAGCTTAAGAAGACATTAGGCCTACAATTCACATTTTGAGTAACTCTATTCTCTTTTCTACTAGAAGTACATATTAGTATTGTCAATGATCAGTTAATATATGGGAAAGTTTAAATAGTTTTCTTGGTTATTGGATATGAATTTTTCAGGTGTTATTTTCTATGGAGACGTTTTATTTGATTTGCTTATGCAGGTCATCTGGCGAGATAGTGGCTACTATCGCCCAATTGAATAAAACTAGTTTGAGTTTCCCGAGTTTCATGATTGATATTTTTTCCATAAATTTAGATCACATGATAAGGAGATATCAAAAATGTTTTCAGTGACAATGTATCTTTTCTATGCCAAAAAAAAGGCTTGTATAGTTTTTTTGTATTGATTCCTTCATTTTTTAATGTAGTCCTTAAATTTATTTGTCTAATATGAATATTTCATTGATATTTTGACATTTCAATATGTTAAGGGTCTTAACTTAAGAAGACATTACGCCTAAATTTCACATTTTCAGTAAACATACTCGCTTTTCTGCTACATGTACATATTATTATTGTCAATGATCAATTAATATATGGGAAAATTTAAATAGTTTTTTCGTATTGGATGCAAATTTTTGAGGTGTTCTTTTCTATGGTGATGTTTTATTTTCTTTGTTTATGTAGGTCATCTAGTGAAATAGTGGCTACTATTTTCCATCTGAATAAAACTAGTTTGAGTTTCTTGCGTTTCTGGGGAAAAGTGGCATTGACATAATTGATATTGAGGTATATGGTGTATTAATCCTTTATAGTATATTCCAATGTTCATTATCTTTCATGTCTTATACTCTGCATTGTATCTTTTTTAATTTTCAAAAGAGGAACTAAGTATTGATGGTAAGAAGTAGGAGTTGAAGAAAGAGGAGAGTAATAAAATTGGAGCAACAAATGCAGAAAGAGAGATAGAAGAGAATCAATCTAGTGATACCATTAAAGCCAATATCTCACATGAGACATACACATAGAGACTATTTGTCAAGTTTTTAGAGTTGGTGGATTCACCTAAAATGCCTTAGAAACACAATGATAATGTTTTGAAGTGATGATAAAATATTTTATGTATAAATTGTAGTCTAACTAATATTAAGTTGGAAACTCATATTATAATATTTGACATTTCATATAATATAATTTATGCAATTGAAATTATTTATAATTGTACTTGATATTATTTAGTATTATAATTAACATATGTAGCTTTGTGTTTTCATATTAGATGAATATGCACATTGTATAACATTTTTTTTAATTTAGTCGCAAAATCATACTAATTAATTTATGTTGATTAATAATGAACACATAAAATCAATATAAAACTACTAAATTAGTAGTTTATATTGATTAACGATGAACAAAAATAAAATGAATATACGACTAAATTAGTCATCTATAGTTTTATTAATCAAAGTAAATGAAATGAATATAAACTATTAAATTAGTCGGTTATATAATGAATATGAAACTACAAAAATATATAAATGACTACTGTAAATGGAAAATTTGTGATTAGAAATGACGACTAAATTTTTCATATATATGACTATTAGTAGCTAATTTATAGAATTTTAACACGATAAAAATTTAGTCATATTTCTTTGGTCATTAATTGGTTTCAAACGATAACTAAAATTTGCATATATATAACTATTTGGAGCTAATTTACAGTATCTTATAATGTGACCAACATTTTGGTCATATTTCTTTGGTCATTAATTAGTTTTTGTTAGTGATCATATAGTAGTATTTTTTGTTGTGTATTTGGTCAATAATTGTGCAAACTAATGACCAAATTTATGACTAAATATACAAATATATGATAAAAATAAGGCAACAAATTAATAACTAAGCTAAAAATGACTAAATTTTGGCTACGTTATAAGATATTGTAAATTAGCCACTATTGATCACCAACTAAAAAATGGTCATTTATATGAAAATTTTAGTCATTTTCTTAGTAACTAATTAGCCATTTTGTACTAGTGGCACTAAACCAACTCTTCCCCCTATTTGATTTCCCAGGGTGAGGAATTGAGGGATAAGGGCTCCTCGAGCTGAGGGAACTCTGGAAAATAGGTCATAACCCCTATATGTTACTCATAGGGTTGAAGGTGCTACTCCCTTGTCTGGTATTTGCAGAATATACCCCAATTGGCATCATACCCACAAGCAGGGCTTGTTGGGAATACCGCTCCTCGTATTGCCAATGAGTTGAGAGTGTACTTGGGGTGTACAACCCAAGGTGATTATGATGTAGGTGTTCTACCACATGACTATTGATATTCATTTTTGGGAAGACCAATAGGAAATAGGATTGGGTTGAGAGTTACTCCCCTTTTGAGATTTCGGGTTGAGGGTAAGATTCTTGATGAGATTTTGGGTTAAGGGTAAGCTCCTCGATGAGATTCCAGGGTTGACGATTTTCTCCCCTGTGTGCTTGGATATCCTATTGCTCGATGTGGGATCATAGATGTATAGATACCCCATGAGATTCTGGGTCAAGATGTGCTCCCCGATGTGGTTCCAAGTTGAAATGTGCTCCTTGATGATATACTCTTCGATGAAAATTGATGATATTCTGGGTAGCATCTCGCTAGCAAAGATTCCAGGTAGTAGCCTGATGGATAGAGGGTGGTAGCTTAAGCTCCCCTCTGGTAACAAATTCTTCTTTTTATAGATTCGATAATGTTTAGCATACGAGCAGGAATAATCAAGAGATAAGCAGGAATAAGCAAAGGATAAATTGAGATGTACAATGATGATTTTTGATGATGAGACACTTGAGATGGACATGGCACAATTTCTACATGACATAGATGATACGTGATGATACATGATGACACTTGAAGATTCCAAAATGGCATATTGATCAATGGACAAATATTGGCAGGTGGAATCCTCCCTTGTTGAGAGGGAATGTTAATTTTTGCAACTGCAGTGAAACTCCACCTTGGACAGCTCAAATTACCTAGATAATGATTTCATTATATTCCTCTTTTCGAGAGGACCAAAATCAACCTAACTATCACCCAATTTGGTCAAGCGAAAGTTGAGTTGTGAATTATTTTATTCTTACATGTATTATGGAATGGGTCAGTCTTAACCACATAAGTAATTACCTAACCCTAAGTGGACACTCATTAAATCCTATAAATAGAAGATACCTCAAGCTCATTTATACACATTTGATCAAGCCATCTTCTCTTGTTTTATTTTCTTGGTTCGCACAGGTATGTCGAAGGAAATTTTTCACAATGGTCTGCAATCTCAAGGTCAAAGCTCGCATTGATCTAGTGCTTTCTAGCCCTGGACGCTGGAACATAACTAGGAATTTTAGTCCCTTGATGTTGGCACACAAGCCTATGAGAGCCTCCAGAGACCCATAGACACTGGCACAAAATACTATGAGAGCGTCTAGGGTTCTAGAGGCAGATCTGGAGGTGTTGGTCCCCAGACACCCACACATAGTGGTCTTGAGAGTGTTTGGTAGGTCTTGGACACATGCATAATAACTATAAGAGTGTGTCCAAGGGTTTTTGAGAAGATTTGGTGAGTTGGTCACTGGACGCATGCACAAAATGGTCTAGGAGCATCCGAGCTGCCATAGACACTAACATATAGGTCACAGAGAGCATCCAGGTCTATTATAAATGCCCACACAACTCCTCCTCCCTACATCCAAGACTCAAAGATGAGATTTCAATATTCTAAAGTTTCTTCTCATTGTTCAGCAGTGTTTGGCAGAGTGACGGTAGTATCCAGCAATTGGCTACAGTTAGTGACGTCATATTACAATCATCAAAATCATGGTTTTGTTTTCAAGCATGATTAGATATGTTTCATGGATATCATAGTTATTTTGTTGCATAGATAAAGTTATGGATCATTGTACACTCTTTTTCTAAATCATTTGATGATGATCTAAGAAGAAGAATATTTGCAAGGGTTTTCCCCATAATGGGTTTTTCCCTGGTCTCAGACCAATCTTGGTGTTTCTATGTGTGTGCATGCTTTTCTTCTATTGTTCCTTTTATTTTTTGTTGCATTGATGATGATGATGATGATGTTCTTTCTATATAATTACATATGCTAATGTATAATGTTGTTGATCCAGGTGGATATTGGTGGCCACCTGCAAAGTCCACCTGGACCCCCACCATTGTCTTTCTCAGCATTTTCAGTTTCCTTAATTATAGCACAACTTACTATTTTTAGCAGTTTTTCGGGTCCTAAACTTCCGGAGCCGTTTTGAGGCCCTAAACGACGTTTTTTGGGGAATCCGGGGGCAACTTGGGTCCATAAAATGGACCTATGTTGCCCATTCCAACAATGATAGTGCTCGAAAAGATCTTTCTAATGAGCTATTGTACGCGTCAAACGGAGATTATATGCTAAAGTTACGACCCCGGGAAGTTGATGTACCAACTTACCCCCAAACGAGGCCCACAGTTGGCGTTTCATCTCCTAGGGTTAGGTTTTGGAATGTTAAGGGTTTTTCATTGTTTCTCAAACAATAAATAGGCCTTCGAGCCTCATTGTAACACAGTTCAAAGGCATGTAGCCACACATCTCTTCTCAGAGATAAGCTGCCATCGCCCTAGTTGGTTTATTTCCATTTCTGGTTGTAAGCATATTTCAGCATTTTTCATTAATGAAATGAAGTATTATTTTCGCTGCATCTTTGTGTATATGGTTATCTCTGTGTTTTATTGCGTTCCTATTTAAATCTGGATCAGTGGTATCAGAGCGGTCTGCTTTTTCTCTGTTTTTCTTTGCATGTCCCCAACAAGGTCGGGATATAAGG
>APFE030265889.1:14431-56905 GCA_000404065.3 Pinus taeda | reverse complement strand
GTTTCACTTGAATATCAAGTATAAAAAGGGAAACACCAATAATGTTGCAGATTGCCTCAGTCGACCACCGATCATGGCGCTAACCACCGTGCTCAACTCTTGCGGGCACAAGACTTCTGATTGGCCACTTCTCTACAAAAGTGACCCAGAATTCGGCCACACATACCAGACACTCTTGGAGGGTCGGCAGGTTGCAGATTTCACCTCCAGGATGCCCTATTATGCCACCTCGGTCACCTTTGTGTTCCTTCAAGCGAGCGTGCCAAGATGATTTGGGAAGCACACTACAGTCGGGCTGCTGGGCATTTCGAGGTCGAGAAAACAGTGGAGTACTGCAAAATTATTTCTATTGGCCGAATCTCTGACAGGATGTTGGGAAGTACATCCGATCATGTACTGCCTGTGCCATTGCCAAACCGGCCATTAAGAAGCATGCCCTCTATACCCTGTTGCCTACCCCTAGTCGACCTTGGGAATCCATCTCCATGGATTACATGTCGGGCCTTCCTTCCACTAAACATGGAAATGACTGTGTTTTTGTAGTCGTCGATAGGTTCTCGAAGATGGCCATTATGATGGCCTGCAAGAATAATATCACAGCAGAAGCCACTGCTAAAGTCTTCTTTGAACGAGTGTGGGTGCACTTTGGGATCTCACAGTCTATCATCTCAAATCGAGACAGTCGGTTTCTCAGCACATTTTGGTCCAGTCTCTGGTCAATGCTGGAAACCAAACTCACGAAGTCCACAGCCTTCCATCCTCAAACTGATGGCCAGACAGAGGTTGTCAATAGGATGATTGTGCACATTTTGTGCATGTATAACTCAAAGCATCCACGCACATGGGACGAGAGCCTCCCCTATGTTCAGCACAGCTACAACCGAGCTCTTCACAGCTCCACTGGCCATAGCCCTTTTCAGGTGGGGTTGGGATTCCAGCCACTATGCCCCATTGATGTGGCCATGCCACTTGCAGCTACTCACATGAATTCAGCTCACGTCCAGTCTGAAACAGATAAGGCCACTAGCTTCATTGAGTGCATCCAACATATTCGCCAGCAGGTCCATGACATTCTTGAGAAATCAAATGCTAAGCACAAGCAGCGACATGATCAACATCGGGTGCCACACAAGTTTCAGGTGGGCGACAAAGTCTGGTTGCATTTGCAAAAGGAACGCCTTACTGGAGCCTATCGGAAATTGAGACCACTCCGATATGGTCCTTACACCATTACTAAGGCTATGGGAGACAATGCATTTGAGCTCAGCATTCCCCCATTCCTTGGCCTGCACCCAGTGTTCAATGTGGACCGCCTTCGGCCATACTTTCCACGATTACTAGACACATCCGACATTGCAGAACAGCTCCAACCCACAGAATTAAATCCAGATTGCATGGAACAAGCTGCAACTGATCGGATCATGGACACACAGATCAAGAACACTCGCCAACAGAATATCCAACTGTATCGAGTTGTCAAAGCAGGCCCACTCCTTCAGCAGGGCAAGTGGTTCACCAGGGAACAGGTTCAGCAGAAGTTTTCTCATCTCATGGAGGAGCTCCACGCAATGGGGACCATTGCTTCCTAAGGGGGGAGGAATGATCCAGGTGGATATTGGTGGCCACCTGCCAAGTCCACCTGGACCCCCACCATTGTCTTTCTCAGTATTTTCAGTTTCCTTAATTGTAGCACAACTTACTATTTTTAGCAGTTTTTCGGGTCCTGAACTTCCGGAGCCGTTTTGAGGCCCTAAACGACGTTTTTTGGGGAATCCATGGGCAACATGGGTCCATACAATGGACCATGTTGCCCGTTCCAACAATGATAGTGCTCGAATAGATATTTCTAATGAGCTATTGTATGCATCAAATGGAGATCATATGCTAAAGTTACGACCCCGGAAAGTTGATGTACCAACTTACCCCCAAACGGGGCCCACAGTTGGCATTTCATCTCCTAGGGTTAGGTTTTCGAATGTTAAGGGTTTTTCATTGTTTCTCAAACAATAAATAGGCCTTCGAGCCTCATTGTAACACAGTTCAGAGGCATGTAGCCAGACATCTCTTCTCAGAGATAAGCTGCCATCGCCCTAGTTGGTTTATTTCCATTTCTAGTTGTAAGCATATTTCAGTATTTTTCATTAATGAAATGAAGTATTATTTCCACTGCATCTTTGTGTATATGGTTATCTCTGTGTTTTATTGCGTTCTTGTTTAAATCCGGATCAGATGTAGATCTGAATAATTTAATTATGATATGGGGTGAAATTATTGTATTAACGATGAAAAGAAATTATCAAAGTAAAGAAAAATGTAGCCTTATGAAAATTTAACAACAAATGTCTATACAATTGTGAAGCATAACAACGAAATAAGTATTAGTGATAAATTTACCATTTTTTTTAATTAGTATGTATGTGAATTTTGTTTCCCAGTGGGAGAATTTGGAACTAGATGAGCAATGAAAAACTACAAATCATGAAAACATAATAAAGGGAAAGTGGTAACTCTCAGCTCAACAACATTTATTTTTAAAAATATCACTTTAGTGAAAAAAAACATATAGTTGAATACATGGGTCTTAAAGACACATTTATTAATGTGAAAGGTTACATGAAAACCACTTGTATGGGAGGGGTTTGTATTTTATTCTCGGTTGTTAATGTATATGCTTCTAGGGTAGAGAGGGGACAGTGTGTGCATTGATGAAGTTATTTCTTCTTCTGCCTGTGATGGTGCATCGAGGTGCTCAAGGGAATTCTTTGACAGCCTTACATTTTCAGGAGGATGGGTATCTTCCGCTAGAGTCTTCCACTTGGGGGATAGGGAGTGGAAGATTTTGCAAAACAACATGTAGTTACTTTCAGGCCCCAGAATGGTGCACACAGAAATGACCTGTGCAAGGAGAAGTGTAAGTGGAAGTAAAAATCATGGGGAAGAATGAGTGCTAGAGAATTCGATCCACCATGCATGGAAATCCCCATACAAGTTGGTCAAAAAAAGAAGGGGTGAGAAGATGTTGATGATTTTAGTGGTAAATCTCAGGAGGGGTAGCACTAGAGAACATATGAAATAGAGAAAAATTTTGGAATGAAGCAGGGGTGCACGTTTTGCAACCTCTTATGCAAAGCCAAGGTCGAGGAAAGAAACTCAACATGGCAGATGTAGAAGTGAGCCATATTTCGAGGGTGAGGACGAGGACTTTCATTTTATGCATTAAGCATGGGAGGGAAGGAATCCATTTCCAATTCATGGTGAAGGTAGAGAGTGAGTTGGATGGGCCTAAGAGAGCAACATTATGGCTTTATAGCATAGCTTGGGTGCATCTTGCGTCCCCCCACCCGCGAGATAAACCCTGCGCATGTCGAATGTTGGTTGGTTGGTGTGACAACCGAGGTTTTTCGTTAGTCAGAAAAGGACGATACATGTGGTGATTAGTGGTTGGTTGGTGTGTCAACCGAGGGTCATTGTTGGTCAGGAGGATGATATGCGTGTCAAATGTTGGTTGGTTGGTGTGATAGACGAGGTTTGTCCTTAGTCTGAAAGAATTATATGCATGGTGAGTGCTGGTTGGTTGGTGTGACAGGTAAGGGTGTTCCTTGGTCAGAAAAGGATGGCATATGTGGTGATTCCTTGCTAGTTACTGGGGTGGAAATCCCAACGGTCTAGGAGAAATGGGGCAGGTGTGAAGTTAGTAAACAAACTTGAGGTCTGAGGTCAGAGGTCGGGTTGGGTAGGGAGGAATAGTAAAGGGATGAGAGATCCAACTATGAATATGTCGACTGAGGTAAGAGGTTAGAACAGGTGGGCAGGAATAGTTGTGGGAGGAGAGAGTCAACCTCGACTATGCTGATGGAGGTCAGAGGTCAGGGTGTGTGGGGAGGAATCTAAGGGGGGAGGAGAGATTCAACCCTGAATATGCCAACAAAGATTGGATGTCAAGACAGGTTGGGAGGAATAGAAGGGGCGAGGAGAGAGTCTACCCTGACAATGTGGAAGCAGGTTGAAGCGTGGGAGGGATAGGGAGGAATAGTGAGGGTGGGGGGGGAGGAGAGAGGTGGCCCTGACTATGGGATGGTGCCATGACACTTGAGTGTTATTTTTCTATGTTATGTATTTGTGGATTGTGTAGAGTGATTCCTTGTTGGTTATATGAGATTGAGAAAGTGGTGGTTTTGTGTGTGTTGTAGTGATAGAGATGTTGTTTATATATATGATGTCTATGTAATATGATAGGATGATTGTAAGTATTTAAAGTTATTTAGTATTGAATTTTATTTCTTCTATAAAGTTTCTGTGCTTAAACAATTATACTTGTTGAGCTTGTGGGATGGGAAAGAAGATTCAAAAGATAAATTAAAATTGAGTTGAAATTTGTTGTAGGAATGTCAGCTGAAGGAATAAGAAATTGTGGTTCAAAAAGAGCTCAGTTTCCTAGTTCATGTGAGAGAGTGGATGAATATCATCGGTAATGGTATCGATATAACAAGGATGCAGCAAATTCACGTAGAAGAGTTGTGTACTAGGAAAAGAAAAGAGCATTGATAATTCGTCAACATGACGGAGCAGACAATGGTACGTACGGGAATATCAATAGTATGATGGGAATAAGATTTGCTTGAAATTGTTCCTTTGTGTGCATGTTGAAAATGTTGACATTTATCTGGGGAAGCGAAAATATCTTATCATTGTGTATTTTTTCCAACATTGTGTTTGCAAAGAAAGTGTTGGTGCATGTGAGAATAATGGTTCCTCTGCGCAGAACAGAACAAATGGACTATTGGAACAGGGGCACATTCGTGGGGGTGAGCGGTTTGCAACATTAGGTTTTATTGATGGTAACAATATGTTGGGCGATACGGTGGGGAATTTTAGTCAATCATATAGCAATGTGGGGTCGTGAATTCATTCTAGCAACTATATAGTGATTATCACGACTCCACCGGATTCTGTTTGTGCTAGGTATCTTGGAAGATAACAGGTGCATCGAGGAATTTTTTGTTTTGATAGGATTTTTACATGTGAATGGAATATATTAATTGTTCCATGTTTTCTATTCTTTCATTGGTTAGTGCAAAGAAATGTTGTAAGGGATATTGGTGGAGAGATAGAGGCAGAAGGAACAGAGAGTTTGTGTGTTCGTCAAGATGGGTTTTGGCCATCTGAGGTTTTTGCTGATAATACTATGCTTGCTTGGATGGTTGACAATTTGCGATAGTGAGTTGGGAATGTCAAAACAAGTGTATCTGGAATAAAGTGTGTTTTCAATGTTGTTACTCATAGTGAGTCGGACAGGACAAGTCGTGCAACTAGATTTGTTTTGTTGGGATTTGTGCATTTGAATATGTGTTTGGAAAATGTTAGATTCATCTTTTAATTGTTTTTTTTTGCAGAGAAATATTGGAGTGAATAGTGGTAAAGAAGTAAATTAAAAAAAAAGGCAACCTTTGCCGGCTTGTTAGGTTGAGATGGGTGGATGTGATGGGCTAGAAATGTATGTATTTTCTCTCAAAAATTTAGCAAGTTGATATTTTATAGGTTTCATTTTGGCATCATGATTTTAAATTTATGCAAGTAGAATGAACCAAATTTCAACCAAAATAGAAGAATTCATTCCCATGAATTTATGGAAATAAATGTTAAATCGAATGCTCAAACCTGGGAGGTTGTGTTAGATTGTCCTCCATCTCGGTTTGTGTTTCACAGAGAGAGTGGTACTAGCTGACATGATTTTACCGGGTAGATGATTGAGGTGCATAAAAAGTTATATTGCAGGATTTATAATTTGCCTGTTGTCACAATGTGTAAAGGTTTTAATGAATCATATCTTGGTATACAAGTTGTGAGATGGCATGTAGGGCCCATCTGTAAAAGGTGTAAGAATGAGAGGGGTGCTCACTGTTTCTCTCGATTTAATAACATGGATCTTGGTGAGAAGCCTGGGGTGCTAGGAGTTTTTACGCAGGTTGAAGAAATGCTAATAGTGTGAGTGAATCCAATATTACAAGTGACACATGCCCGAGGTGGGAAATATAAATATAGTTGGCATACAATTATTTTTCCACAAGACATATCTTTGGTTGTGAGAAAGCTTCCATGATGTGTGGAGCAACTTGATTTTATTATTGTAAGGAGATGCGATGTTGAGTCCAAGTATTATGAATGCTATGTGAATAGCAAGCATTTGTTAGATGCATTGGTATACAAAATTCAGATGGATAAATATTATAGGGATGTTGGAATCAATATGGATTCCATAGCTTCTCTGAAAAAATGACTCATTGATGTGTCTAGTAGGCTATAGTATGTGGACATTGATTTGGGTGAAATGGGGAGAGTCAATGAGGACATTGAAATGTTGGGGGTTGGTGGTTTGCACTACCATCCATCATCGTTTCTCTCTCGTATGCCTAATGAGTGTATGGAAGTGGAACGGATAAGGAGATTACTTGAAAGTGCATATTCTAGAGGTGACAAAGTAGTCAAATGGATAGATATTGGCACATCCACTATCAATGAATATAACATTGAGGGGTTGCTAGACATGGCCTTCCCAAACTTTTTTCCCACTTGTGATGGTTATTGGTTTCATCCATGTATTTGCAATGTTGAAATGCATGAATATGGTTTACATCTGCTTAGGTATTGTGATCAGAGATTTGGAAGCTGTCCTCATTTTTCAGTATTTTTTGTTGAATATGATCATGCGTCGTCATAGCCAGGGAATAAATTATTTCTTCTTGAAAAATAATATCAATGAGAGTGCACCTGAAACTGTTCAACAGTTGCGTCAATAGATCGGGGATCTACCTGACAATAAAACAGTAAAGAAATTAATTCATTTTGGTTGTTGTATTAGGAGTACAAGGTAATATTGGACAAAGTTTCGTTTTGATCTAACCAACATGATGGTGCAATTGGTTTGCCCAACATTATTTTTTACGTTGAGTGTAATTGACACTAAGTTTCCTAACTTGAATTTTATTATTTCTTCAATGACATGTCCTCATCCACATAATGAACATGAAAAAAGTATTGAGAATGTTATTCAGTACTCGCATGTAGTTTCTCTCTACCTACACCAAAGATTCAATATATTTCGTGAAGTGGTTCTTGAGAAGTATCTGAGAGGCAAATATTTTTATTATAGGTTAGTGGTTCTTTCTTTTGACATATTGTATATGGGCTTGGAATGGTGCATTTCTTTTTTTGGGTTGGTTTTTATATCCTAACTACGGGGAAAAATGGCAGGTATGAGTTGCAGCATCGGCCCTATGCACACATCCACAGTTTCTTGTGGCTGCAAGGATCTCTGAATATGGAAACGTTAGATTGGATGACCATTTAGATTTTGATGAAGCCAAGTCCTACTTTGAAATTATGTAACAACATGGAATCCACGCAACATACATTGTTGTAATGTGATTCTTCCTCAAATTGTTAATATGACTCATTCCTTTTGAAAAGCTCATAGATTTTTCTGTGTAATCATAAATGAGAATTTGGTCGACATAGTGAAAAGACACACAAAATGCAGTGCTGATTCTTTTTTATGGAAGAAGGGCTCTATCCTTTCATGCAATTATGATTCTCCATGGGAGGTTGATGCTGAATTCAAAATGTACATAGATGAAAAAAAGAGGAAGAAATATGAAGTGACATGGAATGATGATAGTTTGAATGTCCACAATGCAGATCTTCTCACTATGTGGCAAGCAAACATTGATTTTCAAGAAATTGTTTCTCAATATGTAGTGATTAAATATATTATGAAATATGCTTCGAAGGCAAAAAGAAGGTGTGAAATTTATTGCAAGTGTAGGTGTATCTGATTCTCTTGTGTTGTTTGCATATAAGTGTTTTCTTGTAGAGATGCTTGTTGAGTGAGACATTGGTGTGCAAGAAAAATTCCATATGTTGCTAAAGTTGCCTGCTGTTGTTTGCAATCACAATTTTTTTGTGTTAAATGTTGGAAAGAAAGTGTTGCATGGACTGTCAATGCAATTTGATGAAATTTCATGTCAAAACAATTTTATCTAGCTATATCAAAATCACCCCCATTTCCTAGAGCATTTGTGTTTGATAGAAACAATGAGATCATGGAACTATGATGCAAAGCAGAGGAAGGAAGTATGGAAATTGTGTCATGTGAATGTTATTTTTTATGTCTAGTTGTGTTTCTATGCTATTCCAAACGAGGGTTCAAAAGAGTTTGAAACATTTTTTTGGAGTCAGTTTCTTTCGTACAAGACGATTTGCGACATTGGTTAAGATATAGGAAATTCAAGATAAATTATCATGGAGAATTGGAGGAGTCGTAGATATCACACATAGCATGTTGATCGAGGGCCTTTGCTAGATGAGAGTAATAAGATGATGTTGAGCTTCTTTTCGTGAAGATAATGTTGACAAAGATCCTGAAGAGTGGTAGGTTCTTTCCCGGGTTGTTCCTTTGAATAGTGTAGCGATTTCTAACCTTAACAATCTTGGGAGAAGGGACCACAATATTGATTATAATAGGCAGGAAAGAATTATACCAGATGAAGTTATGGAATAGGCTATCAATTTTATAAAATATGGCCAATCAGCAGGTGTTGTTAATGGTGACTCAATTGAGGAGACAATAATTGCACATTCCTCTTTGTCTGAGAAATAACGACCTACTTTTGAGATCGTTATGCACCATTTTATTGATGTTGAAATGGACTATGTGCTGCGAATGATTATTCAAGGTACAACTAGAACTACGAAGTCTTCTCTTATTCAATATATTTTTCATGCTATTTTTTTCTCCTACAATGGCTGGTATGAGTCCACTACTATTAATCACACCCACTAACATCGTTGTTTTCAATATACATGGAAAGACAATACACTCATATTTAAACATTCCCATAAAATATATGAGACTGCTGAGTGGGAAATATATAGCAATGTTTCAAGAAGAAATGAGGTACATCCATTATGTTCTAATTGATGACATGAGCTTTATAGGTATGAGGCTTTTTGTACAGATAGATGCACCCATGCGGGAATCCTTTCTTGAGAAGAAGGACTCTCCTTTTGATGGAAGGTCGATGATTCTTGTTGGTGACCTTGGGAAGCTGCCTCCTTTCAATGATAAACCTTTGTATGCAGGGAGAACTATAGGGAAGGTGTTGTGGGAAATATTCAATATTATCGTCACTTTGGATAAAATATTCAGGTAAGAGGGATATGATCCTAGACAAGCATATTTTTGAAATTTAATGAATATCGTAAATACAGATCCTACTCCACATGATTGGGATCTTCTGATGTCATGTGTTAACAGTTCCCTACATCAAGGGGAAAAGAGTTTGTTTGATTCTTTGGTTCACTTGTTTGCAATGAATAATTTGGTGAACTTGCACAATTGGTAGATGTTAAAATCATTGAATAACTCAACTGCGAGGTGTGTCTTAGAGAAGATGAGAAGAACAAAAAAAATGACAATGACGATGATTTTTTGGAGCATGAGGTGTTGCTATGCCATGGAGAGCATTTGATGTTGATATGTAATTTGTGGGTTAAATTTGGGCTGGTAAATGGTGCATTTGGATATGGTGAGTATATCTACTATATGCCTGGTTTGAAGCCGCCTGAACTTTAAGTGTTTGCTACAATTATTTTTGAGAAGTACATAGATATCCCATTTGATATAAATTGTCCAAGCATTGTGCCTATAGCACCGATTGTTAGAGGGAATATGAAACAAATTCCTTTAAGAATGGCATGGGAATTTAGTATACACAAATTGTAGGGGATGCCTTTGCAACGAGCCACTATCCATATAGGGGATAGAGAGAAGTAGGGTTTCAAATTTATAGTTATATCGAGAGTGAATTTGTTATATGGTCTCTAGGTTTCACCGCCTTTTTCTTTCCAATGTTTTTCTAAAATGAAGAACAATGCATATGTCACACTTAGGAAGAAAGAGGACGAGCAGTTAAAGATAATATCATTGTAAGATTTTTATTTTTTTTGTTAAATAAGAAAACTGTGAAAGAAAAATGGTTGCATATGCCGCTAGGAAAATCATTGCTTATAAAGAAGTTTTGTTAAGAAGCAGATGAATTAAGCACATTGTTGTTTCAATGTGAGGGTTGACAGTAAAAAATATGTGCAGTCAAGCAATACATATTTGTTCGTTTTAATTCCAATGTCATAAAAAAAAGGTTGTTTCATGCATCACAAAAAACTATACAGATTATCATTATATATATATAAATCTAGACATGAATAAGGTTAAGAAACTAGTAGGAAATACATGCACAAAGAAAATAAATTCAAGGTAGGAAATGTGTGTGATAGCTAAGTCGTCATTCAGGACACCATTTTGTTTTTCAAAAACCTTTGAATGAAACAATTTGTTGGGAAATGAAACTGAAAATGTTGTTCGAAATATATATTTTCATGTGATTAGAGGAAAAAACTTACTTAAAATAAGCTATGATTGAAACTTAAATGATTAAGTGCATTGTAGTTTGAAAAACAAGGTTGACTATGAAATATGTATGCAATCAAAGAACATAAGACAAATTGATTTGACAAAAAGAAACACACAGCAAGGTATGCTGACAAGTGTTGAACAAAATATTTCTTTATCTAGGCATAAATTTACATTGATAAAGTTAAAGGTTGGCTCGAAAATTTTCCTATAAAGAGATAAAATTCATGAGACCAAATGAGTGTGGTAGGTCAGTCCACATTCAAGTAAGATTTTCTGTTGTACAGAAAGGTGTACGTTTGAAAAATCCATGTTGAAATACTAACCTTCTTCCCAAATATTGTTGCATACATAGATCATGCCATACATAGACATGAAAATAGTAAAGCATTAAGCATGATATACATCCATTTAAAAATGAAAGAGATTGCAAGGATGAATCCAAAAGGTGAATACAAATACAACTGGCAGTTTTATTTTTCGAAAAAAACTCACACTTTAGAAATTGGTAGCAAGTTGGTTTCAAGAAGAAAACAAGGTGTATCATATGCGAAAAAAAATTCTGAGCACATTATGCAAATGTTGAGCGAGAGATAAACATTAGTAAACTTGACAAAAGAAGAACATGAACATCCATTAAAAAATGAAACTGATTAGAGGAATAATATGCATTCAATTCATTGTATTCATCTTCAAAAAATATTTTAGTTCAAAAATACATTGGAGAATAAGCCCATCATGAGCATACAAACCCCTACTCCAATGTAAGAGGTCATGTAAATAACATTGAATAAAAGGAATCTTTTTTAATAGTATGGAATCAGAAAATATGTAAGATTTGTATGCGAGAAAGAATATATCTATCTCTGAAATTTGAATCCTTCTGGAGAGGATTATGTTTAGGTGAATCTGGTATGTCCTTCAAGCTTCCTCCTCCTCATCTGACTCATCTTTGTCACTAATGAACAAATGTGGTGTGTTTTCCTTGATGTAGATAGCCCAATCTGAAAATAGTTGAGAAATTCCTAAGAAGTGGACAAGATGAAAATCGGTAATATTCACTTCACACATAGATATCAAATTCTACACAACTCCTTTATTTTTTTGTACTTGATTCTAAATTTGGAAATGCATTTGATCTGCTCGAAAAGAATCTGTAGAAATATCTGAAAGTTTTGTTGACTCCAAGTTTTGAGGGTGCTTATGAATCTCTAGTCATCTATGGTGTTATGTTTGAGATTGTGTTGCATTAAGTTGGGTTTCACATATTTTAATGGTTTGGATCCTGAGAGATCTTATTCCTCTATAGAATTTGTCCCCATCTACGATACTGACACACAATGTTCACTGGACCTTTTGATGCATGCTTTGATTTTTTTGCCTCAAACTGTCATTGACTCAAAGAAACAAACATTAGTCTTTTATCTATTTTAGAGACTTTTGAGATGTGGCTAGCCTGGAACTTTGTTTCCCATTCAAGAATTGATGTGACTTTTTTTATGTACTTGTCTTCTTCCACCAAATATTCTATTATGTCCTCAAGATCGATATTATGTTAAACGAATGTGCAAATTTTTTCCATTTCTTTATAAAACTTGGCCTTCTCTTTTCTCAATATTTCTCTTGCCTGTAGTGCTTGTGCCTTAAAAACCAAAAATCTATTCTCTGCATCATGACTTTGAATTGATTGAAACTTAAGAGTTTTAATTTTTTTCTTTCAATGTTGTCGTCACGGTCACAATGTTTTTGACACATTCTTCCTTCAAAATTTGTATTTTCTATGCATGTGCATTTTCGATTACCTGCATATCTACAAAGTGTTTCAGTTTTAGTTCATTCAACTGATTTTGGTGTTCATTCTGTAGGTTCTCTCTTTTGATGGCGAACCCACCTACAAGTGTTATGGAATTATTCTGCCAACTTTCTTCGGTAAAGGCTTTGGATTTCTCAATTTCACTTTCCAAATGTTTTATCTTCTGTAGGTTGTTCTTGTAGGATATGAAAAATTTTCCAACATGGTATTGGTTGTAATTGAAAAAGGCTTGTAGAGATTGGGAGAACTCTTCAAATTTTTCCTCAACATTTCCCTTTACTATCCAACTGAATTCTGAAATGGTTTTGAACTTGTCAAGATTTATTTTCTTCGTTTTTCAGACAATTGACTTGATTTCAGCATTAAAGTAATATTGAATCAGGGATGGAATGGTTTCACCAACAGCCTGTAATTCAGTAACGAGTTTAAATAAAAAAGTGTCGAGAGGGATTTTCGTAGAAATTGGAGTCATGGATGTGTCACAATAGGTTTGTGGAATGGATATCTGGGTACTCTATTCTTTATGCTGAGAAAACGTTTTTTCTCTATTGGAGAAAGTGATACTGACACAGTTGTCCTCATAATTTTCCCTTCTTTCTTTGTGTCAATGTCCATATATTCAAGTTCCTTCTTAATTTTCTTCGACTGTATATCTACCTCAGTAGTGTGATCTAAGCTATCAATAATAATGACATTGTCACCAGACGAACTCTGTTTTTCTGTTGGTTTTTCTTTGTCTGGTCTCTCCTATTTCTAACCTTTGAGTTTTGCATTCCTTCAAACTTGTTGGTCTATTTAGGTGTCTTGCTCTTTTTCTTTACTAGTTCCTACTTTTGTTGTGCTTGTCTTTGGAGTTATAAAGGAAACATCTGGAACATTTCTAGTTGGAGCTCTTCTAATTTTGTAGAGTAAACAAGCTATGAAATAATTTCATTTGAAATTGTATTTGAGAATCTCGAGATATTTCCATCTTTTCAATTGCAATACTTGCATGAAGACTCTTTTGGTTAAGGAAGTCCTCATAAAGAGTTTATCTAAACTATTAGAGTTTACTTCTATCCTCTCTACTCAACATCTACCTTCTTTGAAATGCTTGGTCAAAATTATCAATATTAATGAAAATTTCATGAAAGGGGGCTGCTAGTGTGTCTAGGTTTTGATGTAGTTGACAACACTATAATGGTCATTGATGATTCTGCGAGGGACATACTGATGAAGGGGAAATGAATAAAACCAAACATGGTTGAGTTCTTCTCCCTCCTATTATTGGGAAAACTAGTGTCCATTCAAAGCTGCAAGTCCCACTAAGATGGGTAGCTATCTTAGAAACAAACTAACTAAAGTTACTTGTATTTTCCTTTATGAGAAATAGATGAGAGAGAAGCAGAGAGTACCAACCTCAGTATTTTGCTTGGATCCTTGCTTGTTTCCTCCCTCCTTTGACAGAGCTTTGTCTCTCCTTCCTTACTTGTCCAGCTTCAAAGAACACATGTAGAGTCAAGCAATCATAATACCATCAAAGCATAGAGATCTATAACCATAAAAAATATAGGATCAGATGTATATCAACCATACAAATGCATATATCAATACAAGATTCATAAATATACAAGAATATGGAGAAAACTCAAATAACTTTATTGATAGAAGTACTAGAAGAGAGGATTACAACCCATTGGTCTGACCAAGCATCATTCTCCCAACATGAAAGCCCTCTTCACCTCATGAAAAGCTATATAACCAACACTATGATGTTTCACAGAGAAATCAACAGCACTTCCTTACAAAATACAAAATTCCAGCCTCTGGATCTCTAGGATCAGGGATCCATATATAGATATTTACAAGTGGGTGAGTCAGCTTCTGGGATTTTGATTAGTGTCATTTCTCTGATAGTTCTTGGTTCCACTTGGAGATTTCATGATCTGTTACTCATCCCTGGGCGAATTCAGAGAGGGAAGTGTCAAATGGGCAGTTTCTAGAAGATTATTTGGGTTTCCACCTAGCCAACTACCTCTGCCATTTGTCTACTCTCGCTCATCGCACCCTACAGAAGGGCTTTTCAGTATGCATCACACTTTTTGCATGTAGTAGGTGAGATGCATCACACCCTTAGCACTGTGCAGCCTGTATGGTCCAGTTTTGACTAGTTTTGAGTAGTTTTACAGGGAGAACTTCTGGGAGATGATGTAATCAACTGACCTTGTTCCTTTATGGTATAAAACAACACTTTTAGGGGCTAATAAGCCCTTGTTTTATGGACATATGAGATTGGGGTCGCAGTGCCCAAATATGTCTATAACAATTTCCCCCTAAAGCATGAGATCATAAATCTTCTGATGTCGGGTGAAATGCTTTATCATGAGAATCTGAGGTTTTTCGAACTCGAAGGTGACCTGTAATAAGATACAAAACAATACATTATCTTCATAATATTTTCATGATTTAGCTGAGGCAGGCATTCCCATGCTCAACTTTATAAATTCATTTTCATGTACATAGGACAGACAATGATCTGTGTGGCAGACTGATGATTCTGGTAGAGCCATCATCCCTTAGCTTGGATGATTATCTGTGCAGCTATGATGTACATTTGATATCTTTATTTTCCTGAATATATCGCAGCCCGAATGGATGAAACTAGATCTGGGGTCTTCAAACTCGTTCAATCTTCACCCTAAGTACAAGTCAATCCATGTGAAAGGATGTTCTGATGTCGAACATGGAAAGACATCACCTGATTACCAGCCAATGATGTAAGTTGTTAACAAGTGCAATAGGAATCACCAATAATGATAATGACCCTCAAGGTACGGCATTACAATTCACGTGGTGTGAATACTTGAGTCGATGTTGAACACCACGCAAAATCTTCCGGTCGAATGCCATTGATGTAAACCTGTTGTCGGAAATGAGAAACTTGCCATTGAGGCATGCAATCTTCAAAGTATTGAAAGGGTTGTTCCTAGGTCAACTTCTTCGATAATGAGCTGATGTCGACAAGAAGTGACCCGTCGTAGGAGGGCCTTATTGAATCCCACATCTACGACACGAAACGGAGCAAATTATTTTGTGGAGGTGAAAATGATCTGTTGATACAAGGTTCAGGGTGGCAGTCATGAAAGAATGAAGCATGAAGGTATTGCAGCAGATGAGGCATAAGCTGGGTTGGTGAATTCTTTGAGCGGCTTCTCTTGAACATATCGGCAACACTAAAATGGATTGGTAGCGTTAACCCAAAAATGGATGGTGCGAAGGACCAATGGTGATATGACCGGTGAACGGAATAAACCAACCCGACTCAATCATGGTGATGGAGTGAAAGTGACATGTTTAACAAGCAACTGCTACCAATAAAGTTTCTTCAAGTTTTCTTCCCAATTTTTCCCGAGTCATTTCTGACCAGTGCCTCTTTATTTTTGTCAAGCTTAAGGAGGATAACATATGCTTGTTCTATAATTTTCCCTTCGAGCAAACCCATCGCTATGTTTTAACGAGCCTAGCAACAGTGAAACTCACTCTTGTCTGCATGGATAAGTTTGTCGCTATTGTTTTAACGAGTTTAACGACAAAGATAACTTAGTCCTTTTCAATTTTAGAGAGTCTGAAAAGAGACAGAAAGGAAACTCCAGTAATCCTTTTCCGTAATATAATCCCTTAGGTCCGAAAAAGTATAAAATAATATGAAAGGGATGACTTTTCGATAGTTTTAACGAGCCGAACAAGACAAGCGCTCGTTCTTTTTGTGTAATGATCCCTCAGGTCCAAAAATATTAAAATCTAGAGGAGGGATGGCACTTCCAATCACTCTAACGAGCTGGAGAGGCCAATTGCTCAGCAATCTTTTCATATTTACAAGTCATATGAAAAGAGATTAAAGGAGACTCGTTTTTTGAGGAACGAGTGATGATTTCGGATAGCAACTAGTTCCAGGTAAGGTTTGGAAATTTTCAATCATGGCAGTGTAAAGAATATGGCTAATAGAATCACCCAACGCAGTTGTTCCTCAAAAGGGGTAAACAATCAAATGGAGGCGGATGATCGGCTAAAAAAGAGTGGAGGTGATGGTAAGAACATGACCATGGCTCAAAAGCTGATGATTATGCGATCACAATGGTTAGGATGGGTTCATTTTTTAATGAGCTTAAACTCTAGGGGAACATATGTTGATTGCTAGGTTTATTTTTTAATGAGCTTGAACTTCGCATAAACCTGATCGTGATAATAGTCAAAGATGTTTGATTCACCATTAACACTATGTTCTCTTGACGGTCGTACTACCTGTTCAATTGCTCCATCAAACTGATTAGAAATGTACATACATACCTGAAAAATAGTAAAAAAACTAATACCTTACTTGAATTACGTGATTAATAACATAAAAGTAGTTTTTACCCCTCATTTTACCATTTCATTCAAATTTGGGATTGTTGGAGCTCTGGAGGTGTTTTTCCCCCTCGATTTTCATCAGCTAATTCCGGGAGATTCTGTGGATGATTTTCGACGCCGTCTAGACCAGGTAGGAGCTAAACCTGAGCTCTTCAATTGCATTCTTTCCTTTTCTGACTCTATGCATGTTTTCCTGCTTTTTTTATCCTCTGGGGTTTGAACATTTCGTTCTCTCCCCATCGCACCTAGTACACATCAAAAGGTGCAATGCATACTGAACTGGCCATTGGCCAGTTAGTATGCGTCTCACCCAATACACAGCTGGGTGCGATGGGTGCAAGGATGAAAGTTTATGCACTGATTTTTGATGGAATTTTTGCTTATTTTTACCCAAATCAGGATCCTAATTCTTCTCTTGTTTGTTTTTTAGAGATTCATCAGAGCAGATGGTTGTTACATGGCGTAAATGTGAGCAGGAAGAGGAGGATACGATTGCCTTACATGATCTAGGTATGGTAACTGCATTGCGAAACTATGGCTTGCTCAAGTTCTTCCGCATATCTAGCATGAGGCAACAAATCAACTTGTTGCAATATCTTCTCGATGCCTGGGATCCTACCAATCAAGTGTTCTATATTAGAGGTAAATCCACCCCTTTGACTGTTGATATGTCTACTTTTTGACCGTTTTGTCGAGGCGTGGTGCCCTTCTCTCACTATCAAGTTCCGCCCATGGGGGCGAATCCATGAGGGATTATATTCGTCAAAACTGTAGAGATGGATCTCAGCCGAGCAAGGATAGCAAGATCAATATTAGAGACATTATTGATCGGTCCTTGAGGACTATCTTATTCACCTTTGCTAGATTGGCTGGCAGCGTGGCTCTTCACTTGGCCAACAGGTCCTATATGCAGTATGCCTTGGAATGCCTTGAACCAAAGGTATTCAACTACTGTGATGTAGTACTTCCAATGATAAAAGAATAGCTTACCAAGGTGAAAAATGGAAGATCCAATAACTTTAGTTATGGTTCTATTTTGACCGCTTTCGCCTTGGAGAATATCCCACTGATGCAGCCACATTACATTTCACTCGAATTACCAGCACCGACAGAGCCACGGTGCGAGATGGGTTGACCTTATGGACAGACATGCTGGTCAATCGTAGATTTCATTCTCTGATGCCTTCTTCAAGTGGTTCAGCCGTCAACAGATGGTGTATCCCGAGATGGATTTCTGGGGTGACCCAGATTTGGTGTTGCCAGTTGGCGAGATGTGGGGTGTCATAGGTAAACAATCTCTGACCATGTCTCTGTTTATTGCTTTTATAATGTTTTTGTGTTTTTTAAATGTTATCAAGAATAATCAAACTCATGTACTCGTGCAGATATTGGACCAGTGCAAACCAGCAGTGCGCCCGAGGGTAGCAGTTATCGTTCCAGCAGGAGAGGTTATAAGGAGGGATTTCCTTCACTATCTGGATGTAGCCAAGACCCTTGCAGTATTTGAGGATCAGATCAAGGGCCTCACTCTTGGTATTCCGGATGTGAGGACTGAAAAGTTACCTCTGAGATTACAGCGCCATACTACTAGCATGCCGAGTCGATGGACTAGGCTCCTACGTATGATCACACAGGTGGTGACTTGTTATCACCAGCACCATTAGTCTAAGGTGCTTTCCTCCATTTTTGAGTTTTTGGGTCATGTGATCGATTTTGTCTTGGACACAAAACATTTTTGTAAAAAACTATAAATAGTTATATATATTTTTGATTTTCGAAGCTTTATTTTGGTTAAGTTATATGATCCTAATGTAAATGTTAATGAAATGCTTTTCTTTTATAAATGTTGCAAATGTCTATCTAACACATAATTTTCTAATGAATCAGTTAATGTGTTTAAGTTTCTGGAAATGTGTTGATATTGAATAGAATCAAACTACCTTTCCAAAATCCTGACCCTTAGGAACATATGATATATAGCTGGATTTCGAACAAAACAGATGTCGGTAAGCTATAGAATGACGATTTGTGAGTCTAACCTCACGACAAGTCGACGTATGCCATGTGTGATGGAATTAGATATGAGCTCTATCAACGTCCTATATTCAACGATGTTGTTTGTTGAACGACCAATACACACCCCTCTGAAACTCGCTAACTCGCCGCTTGGATCAAAAATGGCCCAGGCTACAGAAGATAGGTTCTGCGTACTACGACTAGCTCCATCGGCGTATCCAACAAATGATTCCAATAGGCTCGACATCTGCAACAAATGCAAAAGTGGATTACCTAACCAAAATGATCACTCTTGATGAAAACAAAAATGTAACAAAAGCATATGAAGAGATTACTACGCTTAGTCAAGCATAGTAACGCTTAAGGTACAACCCATTTCAGGGTTGCGACAGTGGAATCCCATTGTTATCTACTAGCTCGTAGGCTCCTTTTTCTAATACACGCTTAACAATGTAGGGACTCATCCACAAAGACTAGAACTTACCTGCTCCCAATTTATCGAATTCCTGATCGTAAAGTAAGACCAGGTCACCTTCTGAGAAGACACGGGGTTTGACATTCTTATCAAATTGCACCTTGACTCGTTTCTTATCTACTTCGTTAGCCAAGGCTGTGTCATGATGGGTTTCATCTAATTCGATTAATTCCAAGAAATGAGCCTCTTCCTCTGAAGTTCCGAGGAGAAGGTCGACTGCGAGCTTGAGAGATGAAATCTCACACTGAATCGGTAAGACTACTTCTAGGCTATACACCAGCTGAAAGGGTGTAAATCCAGATGCATTTCTTACCGATGTCCAGTATGCCCACAAGGTCGAGTACAGAACTAGGTGCCAACTCCGTTTATGGACTCCAATCATCCTTTGCAACATGAACTTCAGGACTTTCTTGATCACCTCAACTTGTCTGTTAGATTACGGATAATACGGAGTGGAATTGTCATGGGACAGTCCTAATTTGGTAGCCAATTCAACCATCATGTGATTGCGGAAATTTGATCCATGATCTATGACTACAGCTTGTGGAACACCGAATCTGGAGACTACATGATTAAAAAAGAAAAGAGAAGCCATTTTACCACTGTTGTTTAGAGTAGGCATCGCCTCGGCCCATTTCGTAAAATAGTCAACTACAACTATGATATACCCATGCCCCCTGGCTAAGGTGGGGTTACATGTCATGAAATCTATGCCCCATTTGGCAAATGGCCCAACAGCAACTACTAGATGCAGAGGTGCGGGTGGTATTCTAGTTTTGCGGTCAAAGATTTGACAAGCATGGCAACTTCTAACTGTGGTTATGCAATCTTTGAACATTGTTGGCCAGAAGTAACTTGCTTATAAAATCTTTTGTGCCATAGCGTAACCAAATTGATGCCCCCCATACGCGCCTGACAGGAAATCATTCAAGACTTTTTCGGCCTCCTCATGGGTAAGGCACCTTTGCAGAACTGTATTGATACCTCGACGGTAAAGTGTATCATCAACGATCATGTAGTCTTTTGCTTGGTATCGAGTACGTCGTTGTTCTGAGCGAGAGGTATTAGGCCTATATGTTTGGGTTTGGAGATAGATGATTATTTCTCCATACCACAGATCACTCGACGATATTAGAAACAAAGATTCATCTACGATTGATGTTCTAGATGTTGAATCGTTGGATGATGATGGGAAGTCATATAGTAACTCTGTGAAAACTAGAGATTCTTTGATTTGGATTTTACGAATTCCAAATCAAACTCTTGCAAAATAGCTATCCATTTCGAATATTTCCCCCAAGTAACTAACGCGACAATATGTAATTCATAGGGTTGCAATCTGACAAAATGGTAGTTTTGCGAAAGAGGATATATTGTCAAAATCTTTGCACTGCTTAACAGCTGCAAGAGCCAGCGTTTCAACATAGGAGTATTTGCTTTCTATATCATTTAAGTTTTGACTTAAATAATGGACAGGATGTTCGATTCCATTGTCATCTTGAACTAAAACCATTGTGATGGTCGTATCTACCGCAGCTAGATACATGTTAAAGTCCTTTCGATAGTCAGGAGTGTACATTAATGATGCTTTTATTACGGATTCCTTTAGAGCATCAAAGGAAGCTTGCACAACCTGATCCTAGTTGAAGGGCACTTCTTTTTTCAAAAGATGTGTATAACCTTTAGCAAGTTTGGTGTAATTTGGAATGAACATCCTTAGAAAAATTGCTTTACCTTGGAGTTTCTGAATCTGAAGCAAATTTGAAGGTGGAGGCATATCGATGATTGCCTAAACCTTACATGTGTCGAGACGAATCCCATCCTTTGAAACCACAAAGTAAAGTAAACGACCAAAACTGACACAAAATAAAAACTTGTGCAGATTGAGTCGTATATTGTAGTATCAACAACGTATAAATATAGCTCTCAAATGTTGCAGATGATCAGTCCGCTTTCGTGAATGAGCCGGAAGATTGTCGAGATATGATTGAACGATGTTTTTGATGTCATGGCAGGCAATTCATAGCCCTCTGAAAAGTTGCCCCTGTGTTCTTTAAACCGAAAGGTAATTTGCAGTACACTAATGTGCCCCACAGACATATAAACGCAGTCTTCAACTAGTCCTATGGGCGGATATTAATTTGATTATACCAAAAAAATCCATCCATAAACGAAAATATTTCGCATCCGGTGCATTCATCAATTATCTAGTCGATGAAGGGTGTAGGATAGTTGTCTTTCGGACAAGCTTGGTTTACATCCCTGTAATCAACGCATACCCAATCAGTTAGAGGATCTGGGTAAATGAAACCAGCATGTAAAAGTTTTTCAACTTCTACCTTGATGGCAATGGCTTTCTTCGGGTGCACCTGCCGAAGCCATTGTTGTACCGGTTTGACATCTGGATACATCTTAATTTCATGTTCAACTATGCTCAAGTCAATGCCTAGCATTTCTTCATATAACCAGGCAAAGACATCTCTGAACTTGCGAAAGAGAGCGCAATATATTTCTAGTTCTGAAGAAGAACAAGATTTTCCGACATGAATATTCTCTACAACATTTGGTTTGTTCGAGATATTTATGGCGATAGTTTCTTCAATATTGGACAGATTTCACTCGAAATCCACCGTATTTACAATATTTGATAGAAAATCAAAAACTAAAAGATGATCAAGGTCGTTGGAACAATCTTCGTGGTAATTCAAAAGATGGGAACGATGGTGGTATTCTTCCCATGGTATCTCTCCTATCATCATTGACTGAACAATTCCTTCGTCTATAGAATATACATGTGACCAAGGATCTGAAGAGGTACCATATTCTTTAGACCTATCTATCCAAACACTCAATGAGCGTTGATTTGGGTTTGCCACCGAGGCCAAGAAAATTGATTGCTACAATATTTCTATTGAGCTTGGAGGAAATACCTGGTGAGGATCTATGCTAACATCATGTTCGGAAATCTTCTGAATCTTTTTAGATACAGAAGATACCATGTTGCAGGTCTCCACCGTGGCTACTTCTGCCAGATTACTCAGAGGCTGTAGAGAAAAAGTACCCATCAATGTGGCATCTTTTAGGAGGCCTACTCCGATATTTTGTAGTGATTAAGAACTTCCATGGATCATCGGGATGCTTCCCGTAACTTGTGAACTGTTGGGAAGGAAGGTTTGTTGGTCAACGATTGTAATTCCTCCTTAAAAACAAAATGCAATCTTTCTAAAGTATGTTGACATAACAGCAGCCATAGCATAAATCCAAGGCCTTCCCAGTAGGATATTGTAATCGAGGTTTCCATCGATAACTTCAACATCAATTTCTACTATTTTGACCCCAGTTCAACTTGCAAGTTACTTAAAATCCCGTATGGGGTTTATGTCCATCAATCAAATACTTTTAATGTCGTCGAAGATCGCGACAAGGGTGGTGAGCCTAATTTTTTCCAGTAACTCATTGACATAATACATGTAGATGCCCCCTCATCAATAATTGTTTGATGAATAGTTTTGTTGAGGGCTTTCACTTGGATGAGGAAAGCAAGTTGAGCTGGTAATTGGGCTTCATATCCTTTATGATTAAAGGCCACAAGATTGGAATCCACTGGGTCAATCCCACCTATTACTGATAATAGAGCTTGCTTTTGGGAGGGAAGATTTTGCAATACTTCAAGTGTCGACATAGCGGATGGCGATTGGGCTAGATCCTCCACTATATTATAATTATGTGCTTCTCTGGCATGAGGATTAACTGTCGATTTGTGTACTACTCTCTTTGACGGCTTTATCATTAGCTCAGGAATGATGGGTGGCACAACTTCGATCGAAGTTGTTATCGAACTACTAGGTTGATATGTAACCTTGTTGTTTCCGCTGTGGATTCCCGTAATCTTTATTCCTTATCGATATCAAAGCATCATTTTGTTTTTAAATGGACAACATAAGCACTTGGGATGGAGAAGCATTGTTGCTAGCAACCAGATTGGTTTCTGGGTTTGGAAACGGATCAGTCAATATCATTGAGGTTTTTGAGTTCTTGAAGAATTTCTTAATCTCGACTTTATGCAGACAATCTTTCATCCAATGATCCTCATTGCATATAAAGCATGGATGACCGGGTTTCTTTTGCCCAGAAGGGTTTGCAGAAGATTTTTTAGGAGACGAATCATCATGTTTCTTCTTTTTGCTTTTCCTTTTCTTCTTGCACCCTGGTTGCTTCGGTTGTTTGCTTTTATCGATCGACACAGCATTAACCTCCGAGGCAAGAAGTTCTTCATTTGCATTTTGACCAGAAACCATAAGGCCTTTCTTAAATGTAGCCTTTGCAGTTTTCGTGCTGGTCGTACCTATCAAGCCATCGCCGACATGAGAGTGTTTGTTTGATTTAGGAGGAGGAGGAATGGAAAACTCTGGTCTAGGAGCATCAGGAATTTTGTCATAGAGCGTGCCAGACTGAGTATAGATCAAGTCTAGATTTTCACACGAGCAATGAATTTCTTTTCAGTGACAACTCCTCCTTTTGCCACATCTTCTATAATAGAGGGTAACGGTGACTTAATAAACCATTCAACTAATAGTTAATCAGGAACATATGTCTTTACCATTCAATGATGACACCACCACTCATGAATATGATTGGATATGTGAGTGGTTGTTGTCTGCTTAAAATTGGTAAGAAGTTTCGTTCCTGTTTCGTACCTTATGGGTAACTGAAAATGGGTTAAAAAGGTGGTGGCGAGGGTGTTGAAGTTATCGCATGAAGCTCTAGGCAATTCGATGTACCATTTTGCTGCTGGACCAATTAACGTTCGCTAAAAAAGGAGAAGCCTAATCGAATCATCATTGAGAGTGTTGGATGAACACCATAGTTGAAAGGTCATCACATGATTCGATGGATCTTCACCCGGATTTCCATTGAATTTAGGGATATCTGACGGAAGTTTATGAGGAATTGTTGGCCACCAAGGGGCGTAAGCAATTGGATCATTTGTTAGCCGATTCAGATCTGGTAATTCTAAAGTTGCTACGAAAGGTAACTGTTGATTCAGGTTTAGTGAAGCATACCCAGGATAAGATGGGATCGCCTGAGCTGTGGGTCTTTGCATACCAGCATAATGTATTTGATGTTGATAACTTTGATAAGGTTGATGGGCATAACCATTATAATATGGTTGTTTGTAACCGTTTTGAATATGCGCCTACCCATTACCTATAAAGCTTTGTTGCTCAGGTCCTCGGTAAGTTTGCTGGAATTATGGTTGTTGATATTGCACCAGGCATAGCTGGGAGACCATTTGTTGTTTCCCAATACTGGATGTTTGACCAAGATGAGGGGTTATAGTACCCATTTGAGCCTGAGTCGCTTCTGTTAAGGAACCACTAATTGGCGGTTGTGATTGAGTCGCGGAGACAAGAGGCTGTTGTATTACGACCTAAGAGACTGGAGGTTGACATACAACGAGCAGCGCTTGTACTTGCGACATAGTCACAATAGCCGATGTAGTGGGAATATTTCACACAGGTTGATTTAGTTGTATAGGATATACAACTCTTGGTTGTTGAGGTAGTATTGGCACCCAACCACTGAATGTGATTCCAGCCTAACCCGAATTCTGTTGTGAACTCTCATATAGTTGTTCTCCTGGGGGGAATAACAAAAAGGCATACTGCCCCCCATATGGCAGCAGTCCAGTGTTCAAAGGGAAAATTGGCCTTTGGAGATTGGCCTGCCCAAATTGACACTATTGCAAAGGATCAATTTACTGGGACTCAACATAAGAAATTACAAATAAGGTTCCAAATGAACAAATAGGAACAGACAATACTGTCGAGACAGTCCCTGGGTGGACTCCATCTAGCTATTGAGAGCTACTTGGGATAGATGGTACACCAACGAACATTGTTAAATTAGCAGTAGGAGGTTTTGTTGTTGCTGCGTTAGATGACACAGTCCTAGATGTCGATGGTTGCTCAGACATATTGAGTCTATCCAAAAGATTTCCTAGCGATTCTATAGGAACTTGGGACGAAGGGTGACCAACTTCTGTAGTGGAAGGATATAGGTGGATCCCAGTTCCAAAATGCAATGGAGTACTGGATTGAAGATCCTCCACAATCTCTTCTATAACAATCAACCCAGGTGGAAGAGGTAGACCGTCAGGTCCGTAAAATATTTCTGGTGTCGAAGAAGGTATAGACTCTGTAGCAACAGATGCTTGAGGGGTAACACCTTCTGAATCACCCCTAGATGGAGCTGGTTCAGAAATAGAAGTGTTTTCCACTACACTAGGATCAATTCTAGTGTCCTCTTGTAGCTATGGAACTTCTTCTGTAGAGGCAGGGATACCATAAATAGTTGGAGTAACCGGAGTCTCTGAGGATGTTGAAACACAAGTTTCAAATAAACCAGGAGACTTCAACCCAGTTAAATGAGATCGCTTGGCCCGGAATGGTTTCATTTCTAGAGTCAAAGACAGTTGACTCATTAGTCTCCGTGAACGACGAGGTTTTGATTGACTTTCCTCTTACGATTTCGGATTACTTGATTAACTCAAAATAAAAAGGGGAAAATGTGATTCTGAATTAAATGAATTTTATGACGCTTTAACACAACTTTGTTTTTCAATTTTTAAGAGTCGAGAAAAGCTAAAGGTGACTCTAGTCGCCTTCGATTTTTAATGAGCCTGAAGTGACAAGTGCTCAGATGGAACTTTTCTTTTAAGGAGTCTGAAAAGGAACAAAAGTGACTATGCTGGAAATCTAGAAGGAAGGATTACCAAACCAATTGCAAAACTGCAGAATAATTTTTAAGGTACGACAATCAACCTTCCTGAATGTTGTGTTCAGTGCATTGCGATTGATAGGGCGACAGACACGGCTTCCTAAGGATAAAGGATATAGCCTATTGTGGTCTCCCAATATATACTCGACGGTACGTGGGAGCACAAGTCCGTATGGTCACTTGTCATATCAAAGAGGAGGAATCACCCAACCTACAATGAAAACGATAGTTACCAGGCTTTACGACGCCAGAATACGTCTCTAGCTTAAACTTCTAGATGTTGTGTGTTAGGTTCCAAAGCATTTTTATGTTCATTCAAATTTATTTTACAATTGATCTTTCTTAAGAAGTTTGCCTTTAAGGTTCACCGCATGATGTAGATATACAATTCCTAAATATGCAATCTAAGATGATAAACAGTCACTTACTTTCTTTTTGCAATGAAAATCCTAGCTACTAAGGAAAGAGAAGTAAAATTATTTCAACATAGAGCAGAGAGCACACACTAAGATGCACTATCCTAAATCAATTTCCGCACGTAGTCTAAATGCAAATGCACATGCATGTATTTGTTTTCCGCTTTCTTAATGTGTGAATGACAAAAATAATGCTAATTACAAATTTGAACTATTTTTCTTTCAAAGCAACAGTACTAACAATTTTCTTTTCAAAAAACGAAAGGAAGACTAAGATGGCACTTTGCGATTTCGAATTTAAAATTTCTTTTGGCACTTGATATACTATTAATTCAAATCAAATACAATGGCAAAAGTGTAATCAACTATCCAAAAGAGGAAGACTCTTTTCTTTGACTGAAAATGACACTTGTGAAACTTTCAAACCAAAAGACGACAGTTCGACTAAGCTACTGTTTGCAAAGGAGAATTGTAAATGATGAAAAATACATAAAAACATTCACAATTCTTTAAAAAATGGAGGCTAAATAATGCAAAGGAAGGGAGTTTCAACAGTGATATACTGACCATAGATAACAAAACTACTAAATAAAGCTGAAGATAATGAAGAAAAAACCAAAATCTTGAGGCAGAAATAGTCTCATCTAATAATCGCACCTATAACACAAGGAAACAGGGATGCATCTCCCCTGTAGCACAGGGGAGGTGCGATGCATCTAGACTACCAATGAGAAACAGTGCGATGGTCCAGGGATGAGACTGAGCTTGGTTTTTGCTCACAGTTTGCAGCTTAGTTCAGGGATTTAGGCTGAGCTAATGATAGGCAGTAAACACAAAGCATAGGGGCTTATCTAATGAGGTTATTTGAGCTACCACTAGGGAACTTAGGATGTTTACAAGTCAGATGTTCAGTTCATAAACTAACTCATAGATTGACTGAAGCAGCATTGATCTACTTTGCAGTTGCATAGCAAAAGCAGTTTGAAGGCTAGCTGGCTTAACTTTAGGCTTCATCTGTAGTTTATAAAGCAAACAAATAGAAACAAGCAAAAAAGCTATTCGCTCCCCAGTGGAGTCGCCATTTTGTTATCGGAAAACTAGTGTCCATTCAAAGCTGCAAGTCCCACTAAGATGGGTAGCTATCTTAGAAACAAACAAACTAAAGTTACGTGTGTTTTCCTTTATGAGAAATAGATGAGAGAGAAGCAAAGAGTACCAACCTTAGTCTTTTGCTTGGCTCCTTGCTTGTTTCCTCCCTCCTTTGACAGAGCTTTGCCACTCCTTCCTTACTTGTCCCGCTTCAAAGAACACCTATAGAGTCAAAGCAGCATAATACCATCAAAGCATAGAGATCTATAACCATAAAAAATATACTATCAGATGTATATCAACCATACAAATGCATATATCAATACAAGATTCAAAAATATACAAGAATATGGAGGAAAAATCAAATAGTTTTATTGATAGAAGTACTAGAAGAGAGGATTACAACCCATTGGTCTGACCCAGCACCATCCTCCTAGCATGAAAGCCCTCCTCACCTCATGAAAAGCTAGATCACCCAACACTGATGTTTCACAAAGAAACTAACAGCGCTTCCTTACAAAATACAAAATTCTAGCCTCTCGATCTCTAAGATGAAAGATCCATATATAGATATATGCAAGTGGGTGAGTCAGCTTTTGGGATTTTGATTAGTGTCATTTCTCTGATAATTCTTGGTTCCACTTGGAGATTTCATGATCTCTTACTCATCCCTAGGCGAATTCAGAGAGGCAAGTGTCAAATGGGCAATTTCTAGAAGATTCTTTGGGTTTCCACCTAGCCAATTGCCTCTACCATTTGTCTGCTCTCACTCATCGCACCCTACAAAAGGGCTTTTCAGTATGCATCGCACTTTCTGCATGTAGCAGGTGAGATGCATCGCACCCTTAGCACTGAGTAGTCTGCATGGTCCAGTTTTGGCCAATTTTGAGTAGTTTTTCAGGGAGAACTTCTGGGAGATGATGTAATCAACTGACCGTGTTCCTTTAGGGTATGAAACAACACTTTTAGAGGCTTAGAATCCCTTGGTTTATGGACATATGAGATTGGGGTTGAAGTGCCCAAATATGTCTATAACACCTCCTTAAATGCATGTCCTTGTTCCTTGAGGCAACGTTTTCCAAAGTGAATTGGGAAGTTAGGCTAGATTTTCTTCTGAAGTTTTCTCAATTTCTGAGCTTATCCATTCAAGGAAATTTGATTGGCTAATTCTCTTAGGTCTATCCTCTCTGGAATATATCTAGCAAGGAGATGAGGGTCAACTTCACTTCCATAGACTCTAATATATGTGAATAATTATTTGACGAACCAGTCTCCTATTTCTTGTAAGGCCTCTTTAAGGCCTTCACTAAACCTGGGAGGGTTTTCTCCAAACAAAATCTGATAGGAAGGAATCTTCACATAATTATAGATGTTGTAAAAGTGAAATTAGAAGTTACTTACCCACAAAATTGGGGCATAATTATGAATAGGGAGTTGTTGCTCAGCTGGGTAATTCCATTTCCTTAGAGGAAACATAACAAAAAAAATTATTATATCGATAATGTATGCTGACATGCAAAAGAGGTGATCATGTCCTCAAGGAGACATAATGGAAAACATAAGGGAATCTATTATATTATGAGAAAGAATTTTGGCCTAATTGAAATGCTTTGAATCATTCAGTAGGTTGTGCATTAAAGTCATCCATTTCAATTTGCAATGCTTATGGTCTTTCTCTCCATATAAGCATGCCAACATTTTGACAAGGAACCTAACGGGTCTTTTAAAAATGACGATTAGATATTCTTTTGATTTCTTAAGTTTTAATCCTTCTCTATATTCTCATAACCAATGTTTGACAATTTTTTCATAATTTCCTTCATACTTCCTGAACACTGTGTTGTTGAAGTTATCGAGAAACTGGGTGTTCAAGAAGATTTTGGGAAGACTAAGCTTGTAAATGGCTAAAAGTACTTGTGGATTCCAAGAGGCTATAAAATTTTTGTTGTAGTCTAGTATACTACGAGTGGAAAAATCTAGATGCCACATGGCCCATGAAACCATGTTGTAATAAGGAAATTTTTTGGCTCTAGCAACAAATTTGTGCAATTTTGTACCTCTAATTTTTTCAAACTAATCTTTTCCCCTCAATTGTAGTTTCAAAATTTAACTAGCTTCTATCCTCAAAGAAATTATATATTTCTTCCCACTTCATCATACCTTCCATTTGCGTTGTGTTGACATTGCAGAGCTCTGGTTAAGGATTTTGTGCTCCCTTTAGGCATTCTTTGATGTGTTGTATGGCCTCCTTTGACGTCAAGGATTTACCTTTATTTCCCATCTTGTTCCCTGCAGATGAGTAAAAATAAATTCAACTTTGTATGAGATATATGAAATTAACTGATGGAATTGTGTATGGTAGTATATATTTACCACAAAATGAGGACGTTGCAGTGAATTTCAACTTAATAGTTTGTAATGAGGGACAAGTTTCAGAGAACTACTGTAAATAGGGTACGAAGAAGAGAGTGTAAAATAGGGAGTAGAAAGAAAGAAATTTTCTTTATTTTCTTGAGGCCCTTGGGATTTCGAACAATAAATTCACATGAGATGTGTTAATTAATCATTCAAGTGATGAAGCGTTTCAACCACTTGCATCCAACAATTGAGACAAGGTTCCATGGTGGGAATTGGGGCAATGATTTTTTTTAAATGGTGGATTTCTATTTTGGTGCTTGTTTTAAACAAATAAGTAGGGAAATGTAAAAGATAATTATGGTTGAAATGCATATTGATATATAATTTATTTCTATTCGGAGAGCAAGGCAGTTGGGTAGTTGAAAGTCATGATGTTTACCTTCAACATGTTGGGGGTATGAGGGAGGTCGATAGTTCGGAGGTCAGGTGTGGAGAATAACAAACTACATATTTTTCGGGTGTTCTCTCTCATGGAATTGTAGTCGAGAGTCGTAAGGTCAGGTAGATGACAAGTATTCTTTTGTGAAGTAGAAAGGCCCCACGCCCAACCTTGGAAAGGGGTCCCAAGTCACATGGTAGGAGGTCGAGACGGTCTTGATATAATGCATAACGCATTAGATAGCACGAGGCTAACGCATTGCATAGATAGGCTAAAAGGGACGTGAGGAGTTAGGAGGATGGGAATACGGGGAAGTCGAGAGTCAGGAGGTCAGGGCAGGAGAATGTTCTTCCATTGTGTTACGGTGTCCAACCTCCAACCATGCAACTTGCCTCCAACCTTCGAAGGTTTGTCCTTCGAAAAGGTCTAGCATTCGACCTCTGACCTCCAAAAGGGGTGGCTATTCAGCTAATTGGAAGTTAGGATGTTCTTCATATATTATATATTATAGTGGATAGAGGGAGCCCAACATGGAGCATATTTAGGTTAAGAGAGAGGTCTAGAGGTTGGGAAAGGGGGTAAGTTAGTATGAAAGGGAAGTCAAGAGTTGAGAGTTCAGGGCGTGCAATTCTAGTTTTATTTTGTTGCGGTATGTGGCACAACGCTGGTTAAGACGGGAGTCGGATGGTAGGGAGTGTCAAATTTGTTATATGAAATAGAAAGGTCCAACCTCTCACTTACATGTAAATATAAATAAATAAATAAATTTTGAAATTTGAATTTAATAATAATAATAATAAAATTAATATTTTAGTTTATCTTTTAATTATTGTTTTATATGTTGCAAATTATTATTTTTTTCCCGATGTTGTAATTTTTTTTAAGTTCAAAGGAAAAAATCTGTGATTTTGAATTTGATCATTGTGGTTACTCCATGAATTCTATTGAAGGACCGGCTTTATCTACAATTCATGTAACTCTTGAAGATGGTTTTAGTTATGCAAGTTTTGAAGCCATGGGTTATGATCCCAAGGATTGTGATCTAGAAGCATTGGTGGAGAGGGTATTACTTTATTTTAGGCCTATGATATTCTCTATTGTAGTTCATGTCAATGTTGGCGCACATCAATCTTCATGGACAAAACCAGTTTGTCCACAGGGATATACTTGTGAAATAATAAGTTACCAGAAGCTTCCAAAGAAGGGTAGTGTTGTATATTGCACTTATAGAATTCACGATGCTGATTCTACATTGGCTTCTCTTGCTCGAGAAGGGGAACCTAAAGGAAATGATTGTTTGCAAGTGAAAAAGAAAGCAAAGACGCATATTGAGTGCAATGGTCTCAAAGATTGATACACACATCAAGCTTCATTTCTACATGGCTTTATATGTTCTGCCATTTGCTTCGCGATGGATCTATTTTGTTCCATGTCATCACTTTGTTAGTGAAATATATTTTTCTCTGCGTTGGGGAGGGTTGTAGCTTCGTACGTTCTCATTTCAACAAAATACTTGGGTACCAATTTGTTCAACAAAGGAATTAATTACAGTCAAACAAACATGCAAATCTTCTTGCTATGTATTGGAATTGTCATCTATGATCACTTTTTTTATAACTAGTCGTTCGAATCTTTGTATCTTGCTATTTGCTCGTGTTGTATATTTTCTACATAATTTAGTTTTATGTAGAGAGTCGAGACTGTATAGTTCCCATTCTTTATCTCATTGGATTTAAGGTAAAATTATGAGGTTAATAATTTTGAAAAAAATGGTATGAATCACAGTAATACGTATTGCACATATGAAAAATTCTGTTACGGTGTCTTGAAATTGATTGTCCATTGGTATATATGAATTTTGTTGTTTCTATGAGTGTCGATTGTTATGCTATCCTGCAGTTGATTGGTATGCCTACATTTTGTAATTTCAGTAGGTTGTTTGTCTTTTGCTCATGATAATCAATACAATGGTCATATGATAATCAATACAAAGGCCATGTTTGTAGTGGCAATTATATAGGATTCCAAGTTTTGAGATTCAATTATATGTAGATAATTCTAATCCACCTTTGTCAAAGCCATGTTGAGATTATGAGAGGTAGGCAAGATAGGCTTTTATTTTGTATAGTAATTATAGTCAATTCACATCTTATGATGACTTGTTATTTCATCAAAAGAAGGCACAATATTAGCATTGATAAGAAGAATTTAGTTTATTGGTGTTTTATGGGGATAAAAATCCATCGTATAAAAGTGATGAGCACAAAACACACTTTGGTGAGAATATGGATCAAGAAGAGTTAGATGGGTTTATTGTCGAAATTGAAAATGCAACAAATGAAGAAGGAGATGCTCAAGAGGCTACATAGAAGGAAGATGATCTTCTTGATGAATACTATGGTTATCCAAGAAACAAGTTCAAAGAAATGAGCATACATGGTTCTTGGCATTGCAAGACAATGAAAAGTGTTATTTATTTGCAAGTAGAAGAAAGGGAACAAAATGTTGATTTACATGGAGGAAGCTAGGGTTTCTCTCTGAGGTTGTGCAATTAGGTTTTCGACAAGATAGAAAGCTAGATTCATACAAGCTTCTAGAACCAGTTAGCAATACCAAAGGCATGACATCAAAAGTTGGTAGAATGAAAATGAGGCACAAGAAAACCAAGCAAACAACACAACCTTGTCCCTCACCTAGTAAACACATTAGAAACTAGTACCCTAGGGTTTCCAAAATTCTTCTTTATTCTCTTCACAATTTCTCTTCTATCAAAATGTACATATTTTTCAATGCAATTCCCATAGCCATGCATAGATTAGTCGGGCATATAATATTCATTGGACATGACAGAGTTGGGAGGAAGTTCAAGAGCCTTGAGGGTAGGTTAAAGATAATGGTAGGTGAACAATCACCTCACCTTTATAAATATGCCCTCATGTGTCATTTGAAGGAGGGAATTTTAGCACTAGAACTAGTATGACCATTAGATAGTTGGTTTGTGTTTGAAGAGCTAGAGGCACTAAACTCTTGGTAACTAGTAGGGTGAATTATGGCGAGGCTAGATTTCTTCATTGGGTAATGGTATAAGCAGCCCATATTCCATTGTTGGGCTCTCATGAATCACACGATATGTACTTGTATTTGCCAAAACATTAATAAGAATTTATTTGTTTTCATTATGGCTTCCCATACATCTTTATGATCGTTGTATTGACTTTCTTATAATTCCATAATGTTTGTATGTTTACTTTCATGTAAGCATATGTTACTGAACTCATTCATAGCTTATGGGTTTCATGTCTTCTTTTAGTCTGTGCTTATTTATAACATGTCATGCTAGTAACCTATTGTGAATTGATTTATAATTAACCTTTGTAATGTTATTGTTCATGTATATTTGAGATGGTTTTAACTCACTAACCCTTATCATGGCATACTTCTTCTCGTTGTTGCTACTACTCTCTTGTATCTCATGAATATGTAGCTTATCAATCTTAGGTTGACATTGTTTCCATCTTTCAGGCATATCATTCTTGTCTTCACTCTAACAACTCCTCACTTGATATCCAGGAGCAAAATCGACATGATGATAGATGGACCTACATACCAAATGGGTATCCTATCCCAAACAATGTGAGGTCTAATTGGGACTTCACATTGGGGAGACCCCAGATCTATTGGAGGTATATTCCATCTCGTCAACAAATTTTTAGCATTATAAGGAGGGCCAGATGACAAGTTGAGCTCATGGAGCCTTTATCTTAACATCATATCTTTAGATGGCTTAGTCCCAAATCTCTACCTTGGGTTGTTTTTATAAAAGCCTTAATGTTTCAGTGCCCATGGAAATAGTTTGTTACTTATCACTTGGTGCTTATAAAATTTATTTTTTTTATAAGGCCCATTTTTTACCTCAAAAATTCTTTAATATTTTCTAATTAGGGTTTTCTTATTAGGATTTAATTTGTATGGTTTTATGGTTTAGATATGCTCTTTTTTTGTTTTCACTTTCCCGTGAAATAAGTCGGGATCTGTTGGGTCCCTATAATACTAGTGATTACCCCATTACTATGGTAGTTGTACCCCTTATTAATATTGTTGTGCCCCTATTGCCCCCATATTGTTATTACTGTGCCCCATAGAATCCCTCTATTTTTATTTTTGTGGCTTTATATTATTATTATTAGGTCGGCTGGGTTATATTGTGACTCCTTAGACTCCTATATATAGAAAGGAGGTTTTTCCATTTGTATCATCCAAGAATTGTTCATTTATGTAATGTAAAGGAGGTTTCCCCCTCGAAGAGGCTAAATTCTAAGGCGTTGATCTATCTTTTCTATCTTTTCTTGAGCTAGTTTCATAACAGGATCCCTCATCCGCCTTGGTGAAACGAACACCTAATAAATGATGCCAATTTGCACCTAAGAGAAATCAATCAAATAAAGGGTAAATGGTTGAGAAAGTATTACTTTTCATAAAGGTCATGCAGGAAACTTCATCAAGGTATTAAATAGCTCTGCTGACAATGAAGAAATGCATGTGATTCCTTGGATGAATTTGTTGAGGTACAAAACTTACCTACTAGTAGTGGAGCAAAGCCTTAGATGTATGATTTTCTGTTTTGGCATGTAAAATCTTGAAGGACCTAGCTAGGAGATAATGAAAGTGTAGATTTGGATAAGGTCAAGAAACCCTAGGTGTACCCATAGTGTTTGTTCAATACTTCTTGTGTCATTCACTAGAATTGATTTGTTGCAGGGGTGTGAGCAGAGATGTTGGGTCCTACCAGTGGTTCACCAATTGTTGTAGCTCCTACAACATCAACCAAATTTTTTGGGCATATCTGAAATTTCAAGTCCCCACTTTGCTTGCTTATGGTCATACAAGATATGATCGTGTTTGGAATTACCTAATTTCCCAATGATCCAATTGTCATAAAACCATGTTAATGCACACGTTTACATGATGCGTGTTACTTATGCATTAGGGTCCAGGGGAGTATCATATGATGACAATATCACCATGTGTTGGTCCCCATCCTCTCAAAAGCATTTTGGTTTGTAAAATTTTTGTCTGGATCAAGTACACTTGAAACCATAAATTATCACAATTGAAGTCCTAGCCATGTTTAACCTAATTCCAACTTCTAAGGTGCAGGCTCACAAGAATTGCAAGGCACTTTCTCTATAATTTCATCACCTCCTTAGGCATCACATAATATGTCAAAGTCACCTGCAATTGATGAGTTCATTAATATGCCTAAATTTTGAAGTGGCTCCCAAATTTAAGTATGCCTTCTTCAACCATTACAACTAATATCTTGATTTTAATGCTATTACATATAATATATTCCTTAAGAAATTATCTTCATTATTTATTTGCTTCCCATGATTTTTGGTGGAAGGTATTATTATTGTAAATTAACTTACCAAAATTGTTTCATTCTCTTTTCAAGAAGTTGGGTAAAGATGGCATGGATACACACCAATCAATGAAACATTTACATTAAACAATACATTGAAGTTACACACATGAGTTTCATGTAATTTCCTCTAAGGCATGGTATCATTTCATCGAAGACACAATCCTAAAGGTGAGCTAATGTTTCAAAGATACAATGTTCAATGTGTTTCTAGGATGGTGATTGGAGTCCAACAACAAGAGGCTTGTCAAAATTATATATGTTAATACTGGCACACTCACTCCATGGTTATTCATTGTCAACACACTCTCAATTAAAGAATTTAAAAGGAGTTTCTTGGGATACATATTAAATGAAAATTCAATTAAATAATAATCATGTATGCTTCTCAAGGAAAGACACACTTAAAGGTGGATGCATGCCCATTTGTTGGAACATATATATGTATAAGCCACACTCAAATAGATAACACCAAGTCTTGTGGTCCATGAATGACATGTCGTGAGAGTCCACCCTTAATGTGCTACGGGTGTAATCATATAATAAACCAGAAGGGAGAAATCAAAATGACTCATGTCAAATGCACTGTGAAGAGACATTTTCTTAGGGAAGGGTTCATATTACTTTGACACGTCTGTATTGATAGCTATCATCATTTAAGAAAAATAAATAGGCCACAAATGCATTGGCGAGTGCATTAAAGAAAAAGAGTGTTCAACATGATGAGATTGCAAAGGCCGAAGACACCTTATAAACAACATGAAGTGTGTTGAAGCTCTACATATATATTGTTAAGCAATAGCCATACATTCCAATAATATATGTGGTATGTGCCTTGATTGTAGCTAGAAAGAAATATATTGACAAACATTTCAAACAACAATTCAAACAAAGCATTGAACCAGCATCTCAGTTCTGCAATTAAAGGGAGAAAAATACGTTGGTGTTAATGGTGCTTAAATGATGCAAGTTTGAAGTGTGGATGAAAAATACGGAAGCTAGAAGTGAATTCAATTATGTATGGTCCAGCTCTGGTATTGTGTGACAACTTGTCAATAGTTAACAACTGGTTTTTGTAAGGAAGGATTACCAACATCTTTACTTTGAAGGTTTGGATACAGTGTTATCACCTTTTTTAGAGGGTTATTAGATCAAACTGGTGAGTGACTCTTTCTTTGTGATATTTGGTGCATCAGAAAAACCATAACTATATTTTAATTGGGGGAAGGAAAAGTGATTGGTGGTAGGCCACTCTTCCAACCTTTAGTACAAAATCTTACCCCCCTTGCGACCTATGTTTTACTCCAAAATGCGATTAGGCTATCCTGTTGACACCACATGTCACAAAATATGTGAGAAAAAAAGGTGACCCCCACAACCTATCCCCAAGTCTCTAAGTCACAAAGTTACAATTGTAAGAATCAATAGTTTTTGCAGCCTAAACTATCTCGTGAGTGACCTGCAGTTTCGAATCATGACTTCCTTATGTCAGTTGCATGCGATAGACAAAATCTTGGACACATTTCCAGAATGTGATCTTTCCACAAGTTGTAATTATTTTCTTATATCCATGGATTGCAATTTATTTTGCAGCCTCACCAAAGTATAGAAGGTTTAAGGCATAGTTAAAATGAAACATATCTGCATAAATTTCTTGTGATAAGAAAAATCACAAAAAAAATGAAATATGATTCTTTTATGCCTGCATGAAACTACGGAATATGCAAGAATCCACCCTGTAGACCTTCTTGTGAGGAAATCTTCCCATTATCTTTATTGAAATCAGACACACCTCAATGCTAAGAAATTCACAAAGGAAGAGCTTGTGGAAGTGACATAGTCAAATAGAATTTGCAAAGTCATCTTGAGGAAGCCGAATACTATGAAAACACTAGAACACAACTAGATTTGGAACTTGTGATTGATGGAAAGTTTTTAATGAATGCATTAGACCCCCAGTTATGCTAAAATTAAACATAATATGAAAAATTATTATTTGTCATTAGGTATCTCATTTGAAGAAAGCTCATGTGGCTAGTCTTATTAAGGATGGCCCTGAAAAATTTACTCTTGGAATTGATAATGATGCCCATGATGTAACATTAATCCATGTAGGAGTCAATATAAATGGTTTGGAGGGCATGCAGGAAGTTGTGGCAAGAAACTTTGTTATTTCCTAGATCCATTCTCTCACATATTTACTTCTTATGCAAGGTTGATGGTCATGTATTCAATGTCAAAGGATGTTTCCTATTTTTACTTTGAGCCACCTTTTATTTCTTTGGTCAGTGATTATGCAATAATTGGCACTAGTTGATATTTCTTTTCAAGCATTGTGGTTATATTTTTTAGAAGGATGAAAGTGCATCACTCTCAACAAAATATCCCCAATTCTATCAGGAGGGCATAATTGTACTCAGAAAGAATCATCTGAGTCCGAGCTAGGTGTTACTGCAGTCCACCTGCTCCTACGAGCACAAAGCTCCTGTGTACACATAGCCACAAAGGCAATCTGCCACCACCGGGCAAGTCCGATTTACCACCACTGGGAAAATCCGCCGACTTCTCTATGGTTGTGAGCACTAAAAGGTAAAAATTACGAGGAATGTTGGGATTGTGGTATGTATGCACAACGAGATTTTATTTTGCATGGTAATTATAGTCAATTCACATATTCTAATGGCCTGTTATTTCATCACAAGATGGAATGATATCATCATTGATAAGAAGCAAGTAATTCTAATGGCCTGTTATTTACTTCTCTATGGTTGTGAGCACTAAAAGGTAAAAATTACGAGGAATGTTTGGATTGTGGTATGTATGCACAACGAGATTTTATTTTGCATGGTAATTATAGTCAATTCACATATTCTAATGGCCTGTTATTTCATCACAAGATGGAATGATATCATCATTGATAAGAAGCAAGTAATTCTATAGGTATTTCCACTATTGGGATTTGATGAATTGCATGATAATAACCTGTATCTGCAACAACACTAATAATCATTTATTTTCTTTTAATATGGATTCTTGTACATGTTTATGATGGTTGTACTAGATTTAGTGTTTTTTCATCATGTTTGTATGTGTGCTTTCATGTGGGTATATGTTAATGAACTCATTGTTAGGTTATGGATTTCATGTCTACTTGGAATATGTTCTTATTTATTCCATGCCCTGTTAGTAAACTATTATGAGTAGATTTTCAATTAACCTCTAGCACGTTCATGTTCATGTATGTCTAAGACAATTTTAGCTCACTGACCCTTCTCATGGCATACTTCTTCTTTTTGTTGTTGTTACTTTTTTGTATCTTGTTTTGCAACGTGTCAATCTTGGGTTGACTTTGTTTCCATTGTCTGAGAATTTGATTTTTGTCCTCGCTCTAACATATCCTCGTTTGATAGCTAGGAGTGAAATCAACATGATGAGAGTTGTGACTACATACTGCATGGGAATCCTATGAAAAATGAGGTAAGTTCTAATTGGGACTTCACACCGAGGAGTCCCTCTAGTTGTTAGCGGCACATTCCATCTTGTTAATAGATTTTTGGTGCTAGAAGGAGGGTGAAATGATAAGATCATTCCGTGGAGCCTTTATCTTAACATCATATCTTTGGATGGCTCCATCCTAAATCTCTATCTTGAGTTGTTTTTCTAAAATCCTTAATCTTTCAGTGCCCGCAAAACAATCTATCACTTATCACAATTTAAGTTTAATGGTGAGGGTCGAACAACTATATTTGGACACATATGTCACGTTATCCATTTTTGTCATGCTAATGGAATACATTATAAATATGATATTAGCATATTGTTCTCCCTCATACTCAAACATCGTGTCAAACAATGGTGCCACATGTTGTCAACTAATTCCATCCATTCATTCGAGCAACTCATTACTGTGTTCTATCAAGATTTTGACATGTATGATTATCAAGATCTGTTTAAAAGTATAAGTCAACTTATAATGAAACCCAAAGAATCATTAGAATATTTTACTACTAGGTTTGTTCATCTTTGTTGTGGATTTCCTGAAAGAGACATGGACTAGATGTATTTGGGTGAAAAATTATGGCGATTGGTTTATCTTTCACTGCAACCATTTCAATATGAAATGAATCTTGATTCTAATGATCATCATGAAAATAAACAAGTTAAAAATTGATCAAATATTATCTCTAATCTTGTCTTGCCTATTTTTGTGAGTTGAGAAAAGCTTCAAGCCTCTGGGGGGGAATTACTACCCAGGAAATTCCATATCATCCTTCAACTTCATTACTTGATGAAGTCTATGGTCAGTATTTCTCTAGACATCTTTAGTTAGGAAACACTCTAGGGATTTTTCTTTTTCAAACTTTGTGGATTAATTTCTATCAGTATGTTACAATCTCCTGAATAGTAGTGAATCCCCAAGGATTTTACCATAGATCAAGTGTATATTACTACATAATGAACAAAAAAAATTAGGAGATTGGTATTTGTATCAGAGATTTACTGAAACAAAGTTGTATGGATGTGAAATTGCTTCATATCGTTTACTAGTCTTTCTCCCAATGATAATTTTTGCACTTGAATTTATTAGACAAATTTTGAACATTGACCAAATGGATTTTCCACCAAGAAAGAAAGAGGATCTTGTAAATCTCAATGCATAAGTAGGACCTTTTGTTGTGAACACTAAGGCTACTGATAATGAATTTGAATTTTTGTTCCAAAAAATGAGATTTACAAAGGGACAAAGGTGGTCTTATGATCCAATTGATATTATTTCATCCATATGAATTCAACGAGGTTCTACTCCATATGTTTATTCACCAAAACTATATATTCAAAGATATTCCAATAGAAAAATATGAGAAGAATGTACCCTAGAAGAATTACCAAGAGAGAAAGAAATAAAACAACTTGTAAAAATTCATGTTTTATCTACTCCTTAGTAGAAAGAGAAATAACTCAAGAGGGTTATTGAAGATATTCCACATTCCACTTCAAATTTAGAGGGAACAACATTACAAAAGACAAGAAGTAAGGGAAACAAAAGAAGCAATGTCTGGGACTATGTCAACAGATATATCTACACCTTCTACAATTGTTTTGTCAATCAAACCTATGTATAGTCTACCACAAATGGAAATAGTAGTAGGAAAATGTTCTTCAACCTCTTCTTCCAACCAAAGTTTTTTTTCTCAATTTATGGAAAGTAAAAATAAAAATGAAGCTTTGAATTCAATAACCTATAATTAGTTTTGGAAACAAAGTTCTTCTACAAAAAAATATTATTGTCAGCATTGGATGTTATGAAAAGGTAATTTCAATTATCCTTCTTAGACCCTAAAGTTCAAGGGGCTAAGTCAAAAAAAGATGATAGGACTTCCATATTTTCTTTTAATATAAATAAAATCCATCAAATATATCAGATTGATCTCGATAGACAAACATGGGAGATGATTTATCCCACTTTAACTAGTGTAACAATTAATTTGTCTAATTTGTAGAATATATTAAATATAAAATTTTCTAAATTAAAGATGGAGAGAATATTCTCTTTTACTAAGGATTAGGATCAATGTTGGGTTGTGTTATATTCTTTCCATGGCTAGCCTATGTAGTGAACTGGGGGGTTAGAGGAGGGCTGGAGCCCCCCCTTCGTTGCGTCGATTGCGCAGCGGGGGGTCATAGGGGGAGCGGAAGCACCCCCTATCCGAGGGGTTTGAGGTGGGTGGGTAGCACCCCTCTACAGGGTCCAAGGCAGTGCCCCGAGAAAAAAAAAAATGGACCCTATATTAGGTTGGGTGGACCTACCTATGGTTTTGTGCATGATTTTCGCACATGGTCTTGGACATGATGGTTTTCGGTCCATGGTTTTGGACATGATGGTATTTGGTCCATGGTATTGGATGCTTCAGCATGTATAAATATGTATTGTAACATTGAAAGGAACATAATGAAAAATCAAGTTGCTAGTCCCGGTTTTGGGATCTAGGGGAAAATCTCTGTGTATATGTGTTTTATGTGTTATGCTCTTACATTGTTTATTTCTATGTTTTAGAATTCGTATGCAAGTAATTTTTGTATAGGGTTAAAACCTACATTTGGTATCATAGGCGTTTTGGCTTCAAGGGGATGCCTTTGTTGCTAAGGGGTTTCACTCAGGCCTGTGGTAGACCCTATTCAGTAGGAGATCTGCGAAATCAATTTTGGTGGTGAAAGAAGATGGCGAGCAATGGAAAAATAGAGATCGAGAAATTTAATGGTTAGAGTTTTGAGTTGTGGAAACTCAATATGGAGGATCTGTTGGTGGATAAGGATCAGGGGATCATGGTAGATCCAGGTACTAAACCAACAGGAGTGTCTGATGAAGAATGGAAGAAGTTGGATCGGAAGGCAAATAGCACAATTCGATTGTGTGTCTCAAATTTAGTATTGTTGAATGTATAATGGGAAGCTACGGCGAAGGATTTTTGGGACAAGTTAGGGGCTTTGTACCAATCTAAGTCTCTAGTGAATAAACTATTCCTATGGAAAAAGCTGTATAACCCGAGGATGAAAGATGGAGACTCAGTGACAGAGCATTTGAATGCGTTTAATACTATGGTAAGTCAGTTATCATCTATTGATATCAAAATTTCAAATGAAGATAAGTGCATTAGTTTGTTGTGTTCTCCACTAGATTCATGGGATAGTCTAGTTATTGCAATAGGTAGAAATGCAACTGCCTTGCAGTTTGATGAAATAGTCTCATCCTTGCTGACGAAGGAGATGAGATGGAAAAATATGGAGAGCCAGAATGGTGATTCCTTGTC
>APFE030265887.1:82582-111818 GCA_000404065.3 Pinus taeda | reverse complement strand
AACTAATGAAAGCATCAACTGTGGCTAGCCAAGGTCTTCCTAAGACAAGTGGGTGCCCTCCTAGATTACTCTTGGGAGTCAAAATCATGAAATCTACTGGATATTCCCAAGAATCTAAGGAGACTAAAATATCTTCTAATACACTGTCTGGTTTGATTATTTATCTATCTGCAAGCTGCAGCAAAGTAGGTGTAAAAATAAGATTAGGAAGTTTAAGCTGCTCCATAGTCTATCTACTCATAATGTTGATAGCAGCCCCTAAGTCAATCAATGTGTTTGGAATTTCTATCCCATTTATATGTGTCTTGACAATTGGACTACCTGGATCTACATACTTTTGCATGGTAATTTTTCCCATCATGATATATGCAATTTTTCCTACCAGGTGGATTCTTCTTGTATCTCTTGGTTTCCTTCCCAGTCTTTTGAGACTCAACTCCTTTATTGTTTTTACTAGAATAGGAATCTCTCTAATGGCTTGTAGCAGGGGGATCTTGATACAGACATTCTTTAATTCGTCTAGAAAATCATAGTCAGGCAACAAGATTTGTTTTTCCACCCCTTTATCAATTTCTAATCTTTCAGGGAAAGGAGGTGTGGATGAAGATGCAGGTTGCCCAACTATAGGAGTTGTGGGGGTTGACTTTTCTTTCTCTCTTTGAGTGTTTGAGTTTTGAAGAGATGCTTCCTCAGAACCCTTATTGACTTTGAGAGAGTCCTCCTTAGAGGTATCTTTCTCTTGGACATCTATAGAAGGTTTTTCTAAAACTCTACCAGACCTGAGTTGTACATCATTGAGAGGAACAACCATATAGGTAGGAAATTGTTGTCCTTCTATCATGTAAGTATTCTAAGGATTTTTATTGTTAGGATTTGACAATGGTTGTGTGGGCAGTTGATTTGTCTTTTGTCGAAATGGAAGCATGAGTTGAGGATTTGGATTTTTTTGAGAAGGTTGTTGTTGTGGAAATGGCAATGAAAGTTGTGGATTTTGATTTGGAAGTTGTGGAGTTTGTTTATTTTGAAAAGATGGAGGATATTGATAAAATTGAGCAAATCTCCCATAAGGATTTTGCATCCCTTGTGCCATGATTGATATAGATTTTGAGGCTGGGGCCAAGGTTGTTGCCAAGAATTCCAATTTGGCGGAGGTTGAAAATTAATAGGGTTGTTAAACCCTTGATTTTGTTGGCCCTGCCAAGGTCTTCTTGAAACAAAACAGAGAGATTCTATTGAATTTGGATCTTCTTGAAAGACAGCTTTGAGCCCAGGAATTGAAGGACAATCCTTGGTCTCATGATTCTCTGAGCAAAGCATACATGTTTCTACAACTTTTGCATCCAAGGGGCATTCCCTTAGAGCATGTTTCTTCCTACATTTTGGACAAAAGATGGCCAAAGCATCAGCTTCTGTTTTCTGCTTGTTTTGAATTTTAAGGGTGTCTAGTTGTTCACTAAGATTCCCTAGAATATCAGTTTTGAATTCATCAAGCATATTGCCAATCTCTGCCCTACTTATTGATCCAGTTGCAGATTTGTTTGCTCTAATAAGAGAAGGATCTTTAGGCCCTTTTTCCGTTTTAGATTTCCCCCTTGAGATATGGACACATAGTTATGCAATATCACGAAGTGGAATTTGAGAAATATCTCCCTTCCCCATCATGTTTAAAATATCTATCCATTCATCTCTAATGGCTTTCAATAGAAGGGCTTTCAAGGTTTCCTCATCTAAGTTACTCATTCTTGCTCTCTTTAAGTTATATTGAAATCTTTCAAGTAAATCCTCCAAGTTTTCATCTTCTTTTTGCATCATTTTGAATACCTCACCCTTGTGATTGGTGGGCATACAATAGTCCAGATATCTATCCAAAAATGTTTGTTTCATATCATTCCAAGTCCTAATAGATTGGGTGAATAATCCCATGAACCATTTCAAAGCGAATCCCTTCAATGTTGAAGGAAACAATTTGAGTTTTTGAGAGTCTTCCATATAGTCATAGGTTCGGCACACGACTTCAAACTCAAACAGAAATGTTTTAGGATCCTCACTTCGCAACCCATAAAAGTTGGGGAGGACAAATGGTGAGATGTTTTTCATTGTTGTGTGAGTTTCCTCATCAACTATAGGGAATCCAAACGAGTTATCTCCTTCCCTTTTTCTTCCATTATTACCTTCACCTCCACCATTGTTGCCTCCATTATTTCTTCCTCCTCTACCTCTACCCCCAAATCCATTTACTACTTCCTCTGTCATGATAGTTTCCTTAGAGTCTTCTGGTTCTTCTATCAAGGGTGGACGAGAGAGAGTTTCTTCCTTCTCTTCTTCAGGTGACTCTAATTCTTTGATTACAATATGCTTTCCTGTAGAAGTGAAGAAAGGGTCTTCTCCTAGATGAGATTTGGTAGATAGTGTAGGAGAATCCTTTAATTCAGCTGCTGCTCCTTGAATTCCAGGAATCTTAAGGCTAGGAGTAGATGGTGGTGAATCTTGTCTATGCTTTGGGGTAGCTGGAGTTGTGAAAATCGAACTCTTGGCCCTAGCTATAAACCTTCCCCTAGAATCTCTTGCTCTATGCATGTCATTTTTTTTTTTTAAAGTCAGGCTAATAATTCTCTTTCTGATCTTCCAGATCACACTAGGTGAAAGAAGAGAGCATAATCAAGAAATTATTGAACTAACAACTCTCTTTTCTGATCCTCCAGATCACACTAGGTGCAAGAGGAGAGCATACTTCAAGAAGTTATCAATTTTTTTTTTTTAAGAAATTGGCTACCTAGTTACACTTCCCCAACAATGGCACCAAAATGTTTGGTCAATTTAGTGTGTCCTAAATTGCTACATTAATTATCAATTCGGGATTCGTAAGCTGATGAAGTGTGGCACACTATATCTGCAAGATAACCTATTTCTTAATTTTGTCGTTTTTGATTTTTATCTGTTTTGGGGGTTTTTATCTTTGTTTGTCTCCTAATGTGAATGGGAATTCTATCTTTGAGTCTTAAGAAAACTCTAGAAGGCAAGTATGGATATAGATTTTAATGAAATTCTGTCCTCTATAGTGATTTCCAGATCTTAACGCTCGAGAGGGTCTTAGAACATACTAATGATGAAATTAACACCTGAACAAAAATGAAAATGTGCTGCTACTTAAGTCAAACAAGAAATGAACTATTGATCATGAAACCATTATCCCTGCTGTTGTCTAAATAGAAAAATGAATTAAGCTACTGCACTCAAACAAATCAAAAATTGCAATCTAATAAAAGTAAAATCAAATCACATCATTCATAGTCTAATTCCTCGCCAGGTAGTCTAAGCTATGGCTTTCAGAGATAATCATCAATAACATGAGCAATCTGATATCTAATTGCAGAAAAGTAAAACTAAAAACAAATCACATCAATTCATAGTCTGATTCCTCGCTGGGTAGTCTAAGTTATGGCTTTCGGAGATAATCATCAATAACTTGAGCAATTTGATATCTAATTGCAGAAAAGTAAAACTAAAATCAAATCACATAAATTCATAGTCAGATTCCTCACCAGGTAGTCTAAGCTATGGCTTTCGGAGATAATCATCAATAACTTGAGCAATCTGTTATCTAAACTAACTACTAAAGCAAGTAAATAAAACTGAAGTAAAAGCATCATTGGAATTTAAAGAAACTAAAGAGAGTAAAGTCAGTAGAGAAGCTAATTCCATGTCACTAGCTATTGCAAAAAAACTGTATGAAAATGCTCAGGCCTACTCTAACCTGAAACACACACACTGATTAGTGTTATCAACAATATGCATAACTGAAAAACCATACACAAAAATGAGATGTTAATACCATAAAAATTGAAATATACACAGGTGGATAACTATGGAATATGTGCAATGGAAGTAAGAAAACGATGCATAAAAATTTACAGGGGCCCTCTGCACAGCCTCGATCAACAGGCTATCAATCAAGAATTATGCTCACGCAATCATGTAGAAACAACGTTATCACAGTGGGACTAGTGTCTCGACACAACAAACTTTTAACAACAAAATTACATTAATCAAAGAATAAGAAATATGCATATTAAAATGCGTTATTTATAACAAAAGCTTTATAACTGTTTTCCTGTGAAACTACGTTGACAGAGGACACGTAAAAGACAACGTCCATGGATTTAGCATCATGGTTGCCGAGATTATGCAATCTATTGAAAACGACTGTTGGATTCACATTGTGGGGTAGCCTACAGGTGTCAATGTGCCTCCAGGGATCTAGAAATGGCCACGAATCCTTCATGTGGTGGAAAGCAGAGTCCATTTGCCGTCGGACTCCTTCATTAGACCATTCTTTGACCACCGTTGACCACAACTTTATTTGATGAATCTGGCTAAACCAATAGGACCTGATCCATGTCTAGGTCATATCTAACTTGCCCACATGTTTGGTTTTGTCGAATGACACCTGCAACCTGGAGTTTAACAAAAACGGCTACGGAAAGTTGAACCAACTGCGGAAAGTGGCTACATTCCACAACTCATAAGCAAAATCTAATTCAAACATCAAACACAAAGACATAGTTAAAAAACCACTTTAAATGATCTTTTATGATTAATATCCAATGATGTTGATAGCTTAGGAGGTCCAGGTGAATGGAAAAAGTCTAGGAAAGTGTGTAGGAGAGATGCAAGTTTAGGGCTCAACAGGTAGTGTGTGGTACCTAAACAGTTGAGCTTCATTCCATATGACCAGTAAAAAAGAGCTCTTCAGTAACTTGGAGGAGAAGGATCTCCAGATGCATATCGAGATGGGTGATGATGGGAGGTATAACACAACTGGGATCGGTATAGTTACCTTTCAGAGGGAGTTTGGTTCTCCCCTCACTTTGTGAGATGTTATGTATGTTCATGGTTTGAAGAAGAACTTGGTTTTTGTTTCCATGTTGGAGGATAGAGGATATGATGTGATATTTAGTAAGGGAAAGGAGTTCCTTCGTCACATAGCCATAGGATAGGTGAAGAGGATAGGGGTTTGAGTGAAGAACCTCTATAAGTTGGAGGTATAAGCACTAAAGTAGAGAAGGTGTAGAGCCGATACATCAGTGAGTTGTGGCAAGGGAGGTTGGGTCACTTTCACCGTGGCGCTTTAAAAATCATGCAACAAATTTCTACTGGTCCTCCCAAGGGTACATTAGAGTAGGTATACACATGAAAAGGGTGTACATTGGGGAAGTACACCAAAGATTCCTTTCATGCCAAAGAAAATTGAGCACAGGTGATCCTCGATCGAGTTCACTCAGATGTGTGTGGACCATTCTCAACAACATGCATGACCAAGAATAGGTATTATGTGATATTTGTTGATGATTTTTCTTGTAAGTGTTGGATCTTCTTCATGTAGAAGAAAGATTAGATTTTTGCTAAGTTTTGTGAATTTAAAGCACTTGTCAAGAAATATACTAGAAGGAAAGTTAAAGCTCTCAGGAGTGATAACAGTGGAGAGTATGTGTCGAATGAGTTCAAAAAATTCTGTGCATCAGAAGGCATTCGACGAGAATTGACAACACCTCATAACCCATAGCAGAGTGGGATGGTTGAAAGAAAGAAAATGAGTATTGTGGGAGCGACATGGGCGATGTACATGATCAAGGCCGACCATTAAACTTGTGGGATGAATCATGCAACACAAATGTTTATTTGTAGAATAGAAGCCCTCATCGAATTCTCTGGATGAGTACATCAGAAGAGGATTTTTCAGGGAAGAAACTAGATGTGACACACTTCAAGATATTTGGTTCATCAACCTACTTCCATGTTACCAAATATGCATGGAAAAAGATAGAGCCTACAATAGAGTTGGGCATATTTGTGGGGTACGCTAATACACTTCACAACTATTGGGTGTACCATCCAACCAACAGGATGACAGTGGTTCGTAGATATGTAAAATCCAATGAAGAGAAGGCCATGAGATTTTCCCTTGAGAGGGAGCTTCAACTTCATGTGGTTGATGAGCTCTTAGATCCTAAGGAGGAACCTCAGGATGATGTGGAGAAGCCACATGCAAAGGAGAAGGGAGTGGAGACATCCACTCATGCAGAGTCTTCCAGAGATGGGAGAAAGCACACCAGAAAGGCTAAGAGTTTATTGCATGATGCTAGAGAGAATATTGGAGCACCCACGCCACATCGCAGGTAGAGAAGGTCACTGGATACATGGCTATGACGAGCGAATGTGTAGAGATTGAGCCATCCTATTTTGAGGAAGAAATGTAGCAACCAGTTTGGGTTGATACCATGGTTGAGGAGTATGAATGCATTGTCAGGAACAATGTTTGGGATGTGGTCTCAAGACTGATAGACATGTTAGTGGTGATTTCCAGATGGATTTACAAGGTAAAGCAAACATCGGATGGTAGTGTGGAGAAATACAAGGCCAGATTTGTGGATAGAGGGTTTTCTTAGGTGGAGGGGATTGATTATGATGAGACCTTTTCTCCTATTGCAAGGTACTCATTAATTAGGTCCATACTAGCATTGTCAGTGTAGATGGGATGGAAGATGCATTATATGGATGTAAAGAAAACATTCCTCAATGGCATGATTGAGGAAGAGGTGTATATTGAGTAGGTTGAAGGATTTGAGACCTTCAACAAAGAGTCGCATGTGTGTCAACTCAAGCAAGCACTATATGGACTGAAACAAGCACCCTGTGCTTGGTACACCAGGATCAACAACTTTTTGAATGGGTTGGTCTTCACCAAAAGTGAAGCAGATGCGAACCTTTACCATTTTGTGGTTGAAGGTAAATTGTTGATTATTGTTTTATATGTCGACGATTTGATTCTGATTGGTGATGATAAGCTTATCAAGTCTCGCACAAAGGATATTGTAAGAGAGTTCAAAATGAAGGACTTGGAGCTCATGCACTACTTTCTTGGGATGAAAGTATGGCAAGGTGATGGGGAGATGTTTGTCTCTTAGGGAAATTACGCCAATGAGATGCTCAAGAATTCCACATGGAAAGTAGTAAACCCATGGAGACTCCTCTAGCTAGTAACTGGAGGAAGGAGGATGCTACTTTTGGTGAAGTAGTGGAGGATACTATTTACAGGAAGCTTGTGGGTTCACTCATGTATTTGGTGAACGCATGACCATACATGTGTTATGTAGTTAACCAACTTAGTCAAGCAATGGTTAAGTCAGCCAAGTTGTATTGGAAGGAAACTAAACATGTGTTGAGATGCCCTAGAGGCACTACTCAGTATGATCTTTGGTATAAGCAAACAAAGGGAGTGAAAGGCTTCACTGATGTATATTTGCAGGGAGTCCATCTAACAAGAAGGTCACATCAAGTGGGATATTCAATATTGGGTCAACAATTGTTTCTTGGTACAATAGGAAACAAAGATCAGTTGCATTCAGTTCAACAGAAGCAGCGTACATGGCTTCCAGTCAAGCAAATTGTGAGGCTATTTGGATGAGGAAGATTCTGGTTGGTTTGTTTGGTTAACAGATGGATCCAAAAGTGATTTACTGTGACAATCAGAGTTGTATCAAACTATTTGAGAATCCATTTTTTTCAAGATCGATAAAAGCATATTGATATCAAGTATAATCATATTTGAGATTGTGTGTAGAGGAGAATCATGTTGCTGGAGTACATTCCTAGAAAGGAGCAGGATGCAGATATTTTGACAAAGGCATTTTCAAGTTGAAAATTCGAGTTTCATAGAAGCAGGATTGACGTAGTAGATAATCCATTTATTGTTGAGAGGGAGTGTTAAAAATAGCAACAAGAAATTCTAATTTAATTTTTCCTTAATTAAATTGGGAATTAAATTGAAATTCTGTTCTCATAACAACTTGTAATAGTTAAATAAGTTAATTTGACTTAGTTGGCTTAGTAAATTCAAGTTAGAAGTCTATCTGGAGTCATGTAGAGTGATTCCTAAATTCTAGGGTCCAGGTTGAATTCTTTTGAGTTGTAATTAATTAACTCAGTCTAACTGAGTTAAAGTCAGTTAAACTAGTTCAAACATTTGGAGGAACTAGTAGGAGGTCTAGTAGTGGGGAGAAGCACTAGTGCAGCTTCATTGCTCCACTAGTTAACTGAAGATTCACTCATAAATAACTTATGCATGTCAGTTCTTAGGAATACCCAGTTGATATTAGAGTTTAGGGATAGTGTACTATTAGTTGTATAGTTTTCCAAGTTGTACAAATGATGTACGCAATTAGTTGAGGGCCAATGGATGGTTTGCACAGTTATGGAGAGAGAATTTGCCAATTAAATATGGGCTAATTCTCTCAAGAATTGCACAAGGCAGCAGGGGCTTGGCAGGCAACAAAATTGGCTAAGTGTTGGCTTGAGCAGGTTTGTGAAGCAGAGAGATAGATTCTACTTGTGCAAGAATTGTTTGGGTTGAAAAAGCATTGTATTTTCTTCTCAGATATTCTGGTTAATGCAATATAGATAGTCAAGGTTTTGAGAAATTGCTTTCCCCATAAAAATATTGTGTTATGTGTGATTGAAATTCTTCCTTTTTTGCTTAGTGTTTTCATCGAACATTTTTTGTTTCTGCTAATGAATAAAGTAGATTCTTGTCTTATGTTTTAGCATATCACATAAGTTGTTGAATCCACAAGTAAAAATATACAAGGAAGGCTTGTAAAGTATAATGTAGCAGAAGAAGATGAAGATGTAGAGGACAAGGGGTTCATGTAGTGTCAAAAGAAGATGTCAAAGAAGTTCAAGGAATATATGTTAATCGAGACAATGCTAATTTTGATGAACTATATGATATTGACATTGTGTCGGACGAAGAACTTGAAAAAGTTGAACCAAATGTAGAAGAGCATGTTCCAGATGATGATATAGACGATGATGATGATGATGATTCTGATGTTGATATGGTGAATCCTTTGTAGATGAATTATGATCTGGATGATATAAATTATGAGATAGATGAGGAAGAGGATTAATGATATCAAAATGTTGAAAAGTATAAGGAATTTATTTATATGTTTCAGTTGGTTTGTTCTCTTTCGTTCATGTTAAATTTTTATTTTCCTAGTTTTTATGTTTGAATGTTACTGTGTTTCTTTCAAATATATTATAGTAGATAGATTGGGTATGGGGAATTTAGAGTGATGTGAGGGTGGGGGGAGGGGGGGCACGAACGGACCATATAATCTTACACCTTCACGTGGTTTTCCTTGTTAAGTAGAGAATATATTATTCTTGAAACGAAGAGAAGCTCATTTATGTTTATATCATAATCTCAAATTTTCACTTTAATGGTTTGTTAAGAATACGTACCAAAAAAGTTGGGCGATGGGTGAAACAGGTGACACAAAGTTCGAGAAGAATGCCCATGAATTCCCATGAATTGAGTTCCCACAAGGGTCTCTCATAATTATTTTTAGAAAATTGACTAAATTAATGTTTAGGTTTTAAAATCTAGTTTATAATTTATTGATTATGCAACATGAACATACTAACAAATGATAATATTTTGTTTTCATTGATGAGAATTATTTGTGTTGACTAATTTTCACAAAAAGGTGAACACCCACGCCTTAGATGCACCTGCATGAAGTTGGATCACCCAGGCGTTGCGAGCTAGGCACACCAAGACGTCCTTCTGGTAGGGGTGCCCATGCGACTCTTTGACGTTTCAAAGATTTTGGAAGAAAATAAAATGTCCAACATGTGTTGACATCTATTGATTGATTATGCAACATGGTAGAAACAAATTATAATATTTTTTTTTCATTGATGATCTAATGAAGGCAGGACACCTAGGCACCCATGGGAGTGTTGCATGTTGGGAATGCCAATGCACCTAACACCCATGGGGGCATCACGTACTAGGCACACCAGGGTGCCTGATGCCCATGAGGACATTGTGTGTTGGGCATGCTAGGGCGCCCGACGCTTGTGGAGGCATCACATGTTGGGCACGCTAGGGCACCCAATGCCCATGGGGGCATCACGTGTTGGGCATGCCAGGGCACCTGCCTAGAAGCATCACCCATGTGATGAGTTGATGGGTCGACCTGACTTGGAAAGGGGAACCCTCACAAAATAAGTAATGTAGACCCATGATTTCCCATGAACAAAGTTCCCATAAGGGGGTCTCATAAGTAAATTAATGTTTCGATGTTAAAAGTCAGTATATGTCTATTTATGTTCTTGGTGTTAAGCTTATTGTTACTTGTTGTGGGCCTACCCATAGTTACCAATCCACTACTTAATATTTACCAAGTAGTTGAAATTATGCTTTAATGAATTGACCCCACACAAACTGGCTTGTGAAAGGGGCCAATGTTGAAATTTTTTTAGTTTGTGCTTGTATACATTGAAATTTGACATGGTTATAGTAGATACATGCATGGGTGTTATGGGAGGGTTCAACGACTCATATTTGAATATGGTAGGGTTTGGAAAAGTGTATAAATTGGTACTATTTGTTGAATTATTATCATTTTCAAAAACGATTTTTGAATTATTATTTTATAATATGTTTTGAATTATTATTATCGCCCTAGCCCAAGCTCGCCTTCACCCACCTCTGAGCTACAAGAGGAAAGCCTCCCTCAACCATTTCCCTAACTGAAGAGAAAAGTTATAATAAATAGTACTAATCCATACTATGCTATGATAGATAGTAATGCAAGGAGGCCTAAAGTTTTATGGAAAAAAAGTGTGGTAGATTCCCACTCATAGATGTTAACACCTGTTGGACATTTTATTTTCTTCCAAAGTATTTGAAACGTTGAAGAGTCACTTGTCGTGGACGCTTCTAGTGGCCCATATTACCTCCCTTGGTATGCACTATGCCTTTGTCATTTGAAACCCTTCACTATCGATTCACCTTTGAAACATATACTTATATGGAGTCCCTTATTGTGGAACTTATGATTAGACACTATGCATTCTCCATTTGAGCTATGAATGTGCCAAAGTAGGTTGAAATATGATGTATCCTTCCCCTAGAATTAGAAATTAACATTTCCCATAGTTCTGATCAATAATGCATAAGTTTCCACATTTTTATAAGTAAATAATAGTTCCTCGGAAATGGTTATATGGTTTGCATAAATTTATGCACTAATTAATAGAGTGGAACATCATGTGCATCATTTAGTGGTTTTGACAACTAGCCAAAAGTATGAGTGGGTCATAAAGTTCCACTAAACTATATAAAACATGACTATTGCTACTACAAATACCGGTCATAAGAAGATGATCCATTTTACTAGTAAAATACATGAAGGGGACCATCTCAACCACCATTTTCCACTCATTGATAACATTCGCAAGCACTTAGCTCAACGAGGTTCCACATCTCATGAACCTACTATTCTAAAAAAAATTGTTTCCTCCATTGTAGAAACAACTCGTGGTAGCTACTCACCCACCCCCGCAAGGGGGGAATGTGGAAATATCTCAAAATGGGATTTCTACCTCAAGTTCATTTGTTTATTTATTTTACAAGGACACTAATTCACAAACTCAAGATTGCAATTATGATGCATTAGGAAATCTTCCTATTATAGATAATCCATTGACTTCACAAACTAGTTCCCTCGTCACATAGATAAGCCACATGTTGACCCTATTCCATGTGTCCCACATGTATTTTGAAGAAGTCCTCCAAAATTTCCTTTTACAAATGAAGGCATCATTGCATGAAATTAGTGATGTCGACATATCTGATACATTTCATTCTACTTGGACCAAGAAAGCCTAATGTTCATTAGAATAAACATTTATTATTGTGTGGATTATGAAGGAGCCTCAATTTGTGTCATGTCTTCATCTTATTGGAAAAAATTGTGTTCTCCCTCTTTGGTTTCCTCATGCATCATGCTGTAGGCATTTGATAACCATTCATTTCAGCCAAAGGGAGTTATATCATCATTTCTGTTTGAGTTAGGAGGAAAATCTATCAATGTAGAAGTAGAGGTTGTGGATTCACCTTTGGATTACAACCTTCTATTGGGAGGAAATTGGACTTTTAACATGGCTATAGTAGTCTCATTAGTTAGTAGTCTCATCGTACCGACAAAACCAAACTTTATGGGCAAGTTTGTCCCTTCATTATACTATGCCTTAGCTAAATTAAATATAAAAATAACAATAAATAAATACAAATAATTATTATTAAAATTATTAATAATTATAACAATTAAAAAAAATACCAAATACAAATAAAAAACATAACACATTATTTATTAAACCATTCATTCCCTCTGCCTTCAACCCTCGAACCGTCCATCGTGCCTTCAACTCTTGAACTTTACTATGTCGGCCTCCATCTTTCAAAGATCTAAATCGATATCTCACTTCCGAACCCTCCTATGTTGCGCCTCTGGCTCTCGAAGATCTAAATATTTATCTCTCTTGAGCCCTCCTACGTTGCACCTATAGCTCTTGAACCCTCTTAGCCGTGCCTCTAGATCTCGAAGAGCTGAATCTATATCTAGCTCTGAGATAAGATCTCACTCATCAAACTATTGAGAAGACATAACACTGGAATAAATACTTGAGCAAGATTGATTGAGTATTTCCTTCGTCCTTTTAGTAGATCATGAATGAAGGGGTTTTCTCTACTAGTTTGTGGGCCTTAGAGGTATGCTATAATTTTTTTATTTATGAAAATGCATCATCTTTGGATCATAAAGCATAATCAGACATGGGTAGTTAGCATAGTTGTGGAGATCATATATATCTCCAAAAAAACACCAACGGTTGTAGAGAACAGAATATCACTACCTATTCACACCTATCTGGTTCGTCTCGAACTATCTGTGGAGTATTAGGGATAAATAATCTTGTTTTATGAAGAATAATTGGTCCTTTCCATTCCCTTCATATCAGGACGAGAATAGCCGTCTTTTCAAACTGTTGCCTTGACCTTTCTTCCTTGTCCATTTTCCTTTTCCCTTGACATTATCCAATCAACAAAGGGAAGTGGTGGATGCTTGATAGTGATTAATTGATGGAAAACATCTTTCGAGAGCAGTTGTCTAGAGGAAAATCGAGGAGGGAACTTGGTTTCTTTCCCCTCATGTAGAGTATCAATTTATGCCTAGATACCCATAGCCACGTGCTCATCTCTCGTCTAAGGATTTCCATAGGTCTAGGTCAACCATAAGTATAGTCTTTATTTTACTAGAGGTGTTGGTGCGGGAAAATAAAAAGAGAAACAAATAGTCCCAAAAGCCCAACTCTTCCAGTTCTATTCCCATCAAACATTTCTAATAATTAATTTCTTCCATTTTCTTATTCGTGTTGTTTAGCTTGCCACTCATTTTCTCAATCATGCAATCACCAACAAAGCCTTCACCTCCTTTTCAATAAGTTGATTGGGGTTTTAAAAAAATTTTCAATTCTAAATTCTTATGGAGGTCACATATCTTTTTGGGCCATTTTCTCTTGAATGCAAGTCTAAATAGGTATGCCTTCTTTTATGGTGTGAAAATATTTCCTTACTTAGACATTTTTTAGCTGGATCATTAAATTTTGAGGGTCTTCTAGCTTGAATTGGGACGTTGTAATTTAAAGTTTATGACCATCGCCATGCTGTAGGTCACCACTGCAATTTGCATCTAGCTTGGGTATTATTTCAAACCCCGTTGAGGTAATCTAATTTGGGTTAACATTTTGCATCAACCTTAGAGTTTAATATGAGGGTTTTCTTTATATTTATTTTTTCTATTGTCTTTTATATTAGGCTACGTAACTCCACTTGAAATTCCATCCAAGGATAAGCTGACACCACATACACTATGAAGGAGTGATTAACAGACCCAAATGACAAGTTTAAGTAATTTCCTTCCATTTTTTTAAATTTGAATTTTAGTTATTATTTGGATGCTTCTACACTTCAACTTCTTCCACTTCATTAAGAGATCAACAGGTGATAAAAAATGACATTTAATAAAAGTATATATTTCACTTAAAATATTCTCTATTTCCTACCATATATAGCATAACCACTGAAGAATTTAAAGGATTATTCGGGCCCATATTAATTCATGATTTTTTTTTTGGTTCTTCAAGTGTTCATGCAAGTTAAACTCTTCCAAATTTTCCCCAAGGTTTGAAGTAATTTTCCCTCCAATCAATGCCAACTCTACCCTACATCTTTCCTACAATTTTCGGTCTCCTATATTTTTTGACCCTGTAATAATCTAGAAAAATTCGTACTAAGTCAACCTTCCATAACTAAGTCAAACTAATAAGCATCAAGGTTATATTTTTATTCGTCATTTTTCCTGCAATTTTTGGTCTCCTATATTTTTCGACCCTGTAATACTCCAAAAACAATTGCACCTTTTGATAGAGGATTACTAGATTTAGTCCTTCACTTGGCTTGCTTCTCTTCCAGGCATAAGATACAATTTTCTTTTATTTTTCTTCTTGCTTCTGCACTATATGGCAAATGTCTTGTTACCCTTCGAGAGGCTGAATTCACTTGTGTATTTATAGTGGTTTGAATCTTCAACATAAGGTTGACTTGTCAAGTTGTTTAAGGTCAGCTTGTTACAACTTTTAAGGCTAAATTAAAGGATTAGGAAGTTGACTTGGTGGAGGAGGAGAAAATAATGTTCTTTCTTGACATAAAGATCCCAAGAAGGATCTATAATATAATAATAATGATAATGAATCAATATATAATCATAGAGGCCTACAATGGAGGCTTTGACCTATTGACCAATGACCCAAGCATGCAACCCATGCGTTAATAAGTCAAATTTATTTTACAATAAAGAAAATATTTTTCTTTCTTTTCAGAAATACAATTATGAAGACCTACACTAGTTAAATTCTTCAACACCATGAACCTCTTCCTCCCCATTACTTTATTCGTGTTTTATTTGATAAGTGATCGGGGTCAAGAAAAATACTTCAAGTTTCATTTAAACATCTTATTTTGACATAGAAATACCCTCCTCCATCTGAGTTTCTAGACTTACATCCACTTCTTGTGTTTGCATTAATAAATCCTTCATACGAAGCACTATATCAAAAATTTAGAAACTTATATTCAAACTTAGGTATTTGCAGTGATTTATTACTCAGATGATAATTTTTTAGTTGCAACACCTACTAGTAGTGGTAAGACTATTTGTGTTGAGTTTTCTTTACTACGGTTGCATAAAAAAGGCCCAGATGATGTATTTCGACGTGTCTATATTTCTCCTATTGAAGATATTTACAAAGAGATATATCGGGATTGGGAGAAGGAATTTGGAATAGAGACTAAACATACTCAAAGCTTCCTCCTATGCTTGACAAGCCTCCTTTAGGCTACAACTACTTTAGATACTCACCACTTATGATGAATTACACTTGGGTTGGTGAGAATGAGGCTTCTCCTCACTCTACTTTATATACTTCTCAAGGGCTTCACATAATATGTTGTTTTGAGCTTGACAATTCATAAAATTATACAAGATGACTTGAACAAATCATGTGAAAACCCAACAACAATATAGAAAAATGAAAATCTCATCATAGACAACCCATATTTCAATGATTTTCATTGCTTCCTGTTCTTCTCAAAGTCTTCCAACACCTCCATGTGTCAAATCATCGAAATGCCTCGTGGTCCCACACCCACTTGCTGGGTGAAAAGCCCAAGGGGTTGGGTTCTTAGCCCACAAGTCACTTTTGAGTGCTAATTATTCCAAAACCCTATAGCCTAGGGTTTGAATATTTTAAACGCAACTAAATTCATTATAACTCACTTGTACTAATATAATGTTCTTGTGGTTTCATCAAGACATTTATCAACATCCTTATGACACTTGCCAACAATTTCTCTCATTTGATGGAGTGTTATAGAACGTTCAACCAAATAGGTAGTTGTGAGATCTATCTTCGTCAAGTGACAAAAGTTCAGGTAGGATAGAGGAAATTGACCAAACATCTGCTATTTCATCTAGCAGGTGAAGATCAACTAGAGGTGAAAATATTAGAGGAAAATTCCATAGACACATGGAATTTTTTATCGCTAAATGGGGGTCATGTTATTATAATAATGAAAGAATAGATGACATCGAGGTGCCCTTGAGGTACAAACATCTAGTGAAACAATGGGAAGCCAATGATCTTCCTAAAATAAATATTGATTTGCTGTCAATGAAAGGATATAAATTTCCTGATTGTCATTACATGGTTTGGGGCTATTTTCCATGGATGGCATAAAGGTATGTTACGAAGGATTAAATAAATTGATGGAGTATGTTAGACCCTGTTACAACTATAATGATTAGGTACGATTAGTCCAATATACCAAAAGTATGCGAAGATATGGAGTGGCTAAAAATTATATACAACTAAAATACAATGATGAAAATAAAGGTGCAACTATGTATATTGATGGAAGGCCAAAAGCAATAGGGAATATTGTGGGGTTTATAAATAGTACACAACCAATCACCATAAATAAGAAACCCAATTACATATTCAAGAGACGTGAATGAAACCATGTATTCATATGTGCCATTAAATTAATAGTTGTAGGGGAAGAGTTGCTCATTGATTACAATTTGAATAGAATAAATACAAATATAGCTATTACGGGGGCGACATGTTTTCACTTTTACCCAACTTGTAAGCAATGTTTGTTATACGTTATGACTATCATTTATTATGTGAATTTTCTATATAAATTTGGACACATGTCAATAGTGGTTTAATTATTAATATAAGGATGATTAATTATGGATGACTTGCAAATTACACTTATTTGATAAACATGATGATAAGGGGAAGGCACCAGCCTTAGAGCATTCCATAGATTTTCGTGAGGAAGAGGTTATTGATGATGAATTTTTTATGTCCGTCGATCCAATGCAAGTAATAAGAAAGCTTAAATTCAAAGAAACCAAGAAACTTAATTATTTAGTTCTGATTGAGCCTCAGAAAGATGAGATAAAAGGTGAAATCAAAACCTTTCTACAACAAGTCCGTTAGTATGGGGTGAGAAACTCATTTAATTATCCCACTTATTTGTTTATGATTTATTTATCTCATCCTTTATAAAAAGAATATTTATTTTACAAAAGTTTTTGGTGGAGTTCAATCCACATGCTACGACTATGGGCTGAGCCACTGTTGGTAGCATCGTCGATGCTCCACCTATGAGTGAGTCACCAGTCATTGGGACTGGTACACCTGCTCAACCACCCACAACAAGATATGCACACTACGAACTATGTACGATAGGATTTACACATGATGTTGTGGATGAAGAGCATGATACAATTGCACATTTTGAAATGAGATTTCTTGGATCTTCCCATGTTACTAGCATGGGATCACTATCAATCATGTTTTTGGTAGATGATGACAATGTCCCTATGAAAATAGAGAAACTTCAAGGTATTTAAGAAGTGTTTTAAATATTAACTACAACCTAAATGAAATTAACGTATAGTTTGTGATTATTTTAAACTAATGATAGTATCATCTTGCAGGAAATGATGTATTTTATAGGCATTTGTATGACATAACCTTTCAAATATTTGGGCTGATCATTCACACAAACTGGAAATTCCAAAGTTCCAAGTTAAAGGAGGAACTTATTAACTTATTAGGAACTTCAACAAATCTGGAGTCACCTCAAAGGCATGCCTACATTTAAAATATTTGCGGGACCATTATAAGTTGCATGAGCACCCTCCATTGATTCCAAATATGTAGTGGAGAGTGCTTGTGGCAGATGCACATGACAAGGCACTTCGAAAGCAGGGAAGGCTCCACCTAGACCAAGAAGGTATGAGGCACGTTTAATGTAATTATGATGCTTTATCATCATTGTGACATCTAATTAAGTTTTTCAATGTTTTAAATATAGGTTCCTAGATAATTCCAAAGCCACAGAGGATAGAATAACCAAAAATGGGAAACATCATCTTGGCTCGGGTGGTTACTTAAAATTGGCCACAAAAATTGTAAGTATATAAAAAACTAATTTGCATCCAAATTATAAATTGTTAACGATTTTAATTTAATATGACAGAAGAAGAAAAATTCATGTTCTAATGCAGAATTGTAGGGGACACCATTCAAAGAGGCTCCCACAGAGGAAGACCTAAAGCTTGCTTTCAAGCACAAATATCAAGCTATGGTTGAACAAAGGATAAGCTTGGCGACTTCACAATCTTCCAACATCAAACATAACACTCAGGAAAATAAAAGAAATGAATATCATTTATAAATTATTACTAGTAAAATCTATTCATTATTATTTTTGGCCATAAATTAATGGTCCCGACTGTAAAAATAAGGAAGCAATCTACATACAACACATGAGCCTACTGGCAGTGGAGTCTCTGATCTTGAGACTGATGTTCAACTTGATACTAGAGACATTTCATGTGTTATAAAAAAATTGTAGTATGTAATACAATTAAAAATATTTAAATGAAAATGGTGTATTAATTATAACCTTTCTTGTTTCTACACCAGAGCATGTATAGGGTGTGTCCAGAGAAGAGGAGGAACATATGGCCACATTCGAAAATATTCTTCTTCCCTCAAATATCAAAGAAGGTAAAGAATACTATACTACTCTTTTTATTAATAAAACATTTGTAATAATAATAACTATAAATATGAATTTAACATTTCTTTCTTATTGCTGTTGAAGCTTGACCTCACTTGTAGCAGCATATTTGTACGACTAGGTTAGCAGTAAGATATATTACAACATAGACCACAACAATTGAAGGGGTCCAAGATCACGATGTCCTAGCTAATTACATGTTAAAAATGAGAAAGAAAGATGATAAAAAATGACTGAACTTGATTATTTAGAGCCCACTTTTTTGAGTACCACTTTTTTTATTGAGAGGTTGAATGCCTCATGGCTTGTGCACGTGTAAATTTAGACTATCTTAATAAAAAATTGTAATTTTTCCATTACAGAAAATTAAAACAATTTTGTTTCATAATGTGTAAACATATTTTTTGTGATATAAGGAGGGTGTATAATACCATATATTTGATAAATTCATGGTATAAGTCAATTAACTCGGTTACGAACACCAAGGGCCTATAATCAGATTCCCATGTTAAACTAAGCCTTTACACAATCCGTGCCCATGATAAGTCAACCATATACTAATTTTTATACCTATATCACTCCACCATACACTACCACACTCCTATTTTAGGTGCTACCTACTCCTACTTCAATGCCTAATCAAAACAATTTGTGATTATGATGACAATTTAAGTACATATGTGTGTAATGTCCATGGTGGGACGTATGAATCATCATCCGCAAATTTCCCATGAAAGATTATAAACCTTGAATGGGATAACATTGGTCTATCATCATCATCTCAAAATGACCCAACATATGAATACTTACCATGTTTGTCATCATCACTTCACACTCTCGCATGGATGACCCTTTCTACAGATTATATGCATGAATTTATGGAAGGCCATCACCACTACCTATCTTGTGATTAATTGTGACAACAAGTGAATAAAGGACAATTGACATATCTTTGTTGACAAGATACCCTACTTATAAATTGTACTTTGTTTACTGCTCACAATCAATCATATGTTAGGTAGAGGGGATGGTATTCCAAATATTCATGCATATAATCTGTAGAAGGGGTCATCTATGAGACAATGTGAAGTGATGTTACAAAAAAGGTAAATTTTCATCTACTGGGTCATTTTGATATGGTGATGATAGACCAGTGCTAGCCCATTCAAGGTTATAATCATTGACAGGAAATGGGTGGAGGAAAATTCATACATCCCATAATGGACATTACACTCATGCATACTTAAATTGTCATCATAATTAGAAACTGTTGTGAACTAACAACTAATATATAGTAGAATTTTTTTAGACTAATATAGATTAGAAAATGCAACCAATATATATATCCACCCCCCTTATCGCAGCCTCGACAATGTCATGAGTACACGACAAGGCCATCAAAAATAAATAAAAATAAAAATAAATGATTGTAATATTTATATCATTAGAATCATCACGTACCATATTATGAAAACATATTTTTGATGATAATTTTTTTTTGAGATGAAGTATTTTGTGTCTATGATGAATGAATGAATGAATGTTATATGTTAATGGATAATTGTTATATGTCTCTTTATGTACATGACATTGTTTCATATTATGTAAACATATTTTTTATGATAAAATTTATTGAGATGAAATATTTTTTGGATTTACGAATGAATGAATGAATTTTTTTTTTTTTTTTTTTTTTTTTAATGTATCTTAATGTCTTGCTTTCAACTATTTTCTATATAGTAGAGTGATGTGAGTGGGGGGAGGGGCCATGAGAGCTTCCACCTTCACGTGGTTGGACCTGTTCAATAGAGAATAAATTAGGATTTGGATAATCTTGGATCAAAACACCCTCAATAAAACATAACAACAACAAAGCCAATGTTGACTTCATTGTTGCTTCATGAAGTGAGGGGAGGTTTTCTCCAAGATTAAACTACTCCAACAATTTATTCTTGAAACCAAGAGGAGCTAATTCAGGTATTCATGCATGCAAGTATTTTTAATTATCATTTATTCATGAAATTAAATTTAATATTTGGTCAAATTTAATTTAATATTTCCTCATTGGTCTCATGAATATGTGTAGGAAAACTAGTTTCAATTCAGATGTTGAAGTGTAATAACTATCTAAAGTAAATAGCTCAAAATGGTAAGGGTCTAGGTGAGACAACAAAATTTGTTTGATATCTTTCTTGTATGTCTTGGTCGAGTGGGAATCACATAAGGTTTTATAAGAAATAACAAAATTTTCCATGAAAAGAATCCATGCAATATTTGTCTTTCTTTGACAATTGCGTTTTTATTTGAGTGAAAGACCATAAACTGTCATCTTTCATGCAGGACAATAGGAGAAAATCTTACTCTATTAATTGGGCATAAGGAATTGGTGTGATTTTTCTTCTATTTTACTAATTGTTTATCACATCTAACTTCTTCTCCTTCCTTTGTTTTGCAGGTACTTTCATTCACATATTTGGATTTGAAATATTAACCACGGTTGGAGTCATATACATGAAAAAACTCATCGAAGTACTGCTCAAATTTAGCCCACCAAGCACTTGGATACCAAGTGCATGATTTAGTTTTGTGTTGCATTTGATTTCAAACAATTTTTTATTTCTATATTGTGATTATTCCAAGACCATAGATGTTGAGGAAAACTAGGGCAAACAAAATTAGGGTTTATTTTATAATGTTTTCTCTTGTTATATTGACAATTATTGTGATATAATGTTAGTTCATCATCATCATTATTATTTTTTATTCATCATCAAGATAATTTCAAGAAATAATATCACAATGCAAACAAGAACACCAGAAATAGGATCCAGGCCAGGGAAAAACCTGAAAAATTTTCTTCTTATAGAAATTCAAGGAAGACTTACAAGACCTTTGATCAAGAAAGCTCACCAAGTGATAGGCCAGCCACCCAAACAACAATGCTTATCTCTATAACTCAGTCTGCTGCTCTTCTCTAGCTCAAAATCTGAACAAAGATAGCTTTCTTCCCATACATGTGAGTTTTCCAAACAAACAATTGATGCACAAGCCAAAAAAATAGACCTTCTTTCTTTCATTTCTATCCTTCACCTCTTTCTCACTTTGAATTTTCCTTAAACTTCTTAAAGAGATCAAATTACTTGTGTGACTCAAATGAGGTCCAATGCCTCTCCTTTATTGAGAAATCTAGGACATTATGTGAGTTAGATTCTTCAGTTTGATTTCTCTTATCTTGACATTTAGTTGTGAAATTATATTTTGATTATGTTAGTGTTCCTTTCATCAAATAAATGAATACATGAATATCACAAAGACAAGAACACAAGATGTAAGTACATAACTAGGGAAAAATCCATATGAAGGAAAAAACCTAGTCAACTCTTTCTCTAGTAGATTAAATCAGGTTGAGACACACTTAACCCTTTGATTAAAGAAATACACTTACTACAACCACTAGACCAATTCCTCCTGCAATTGTCCTTGCAATTATGGTTCTTGGCTCCTTTTGTGACAACTTCAAAATTATGACCCTCCTTCTACAATAGACTTGGCCCTCCTACTTCAAAAATATTGGCCTTCCTGCTTCAGAAATATCTGCCTTCCTTCTGCAATAGTCATAACCCTTTCCATAATCATCTCTACTACAAGGAACTTTGACCTCCCTATAATTGTTTCTACAATTCAGATTTTTGGTTTCCTCTCTATAATAGTCTTCTAAGATTCTCTTCTTCCTCTCCATTTATTGGTCCTGTAATAGTTTCTCTCACTTCTTGAATGAATGCTTCACTTCTCTCCTTCAAATGGTGAAATAGTAGGCTATTTATAATTATTGATCACTGTGCATTTGAGCCGACACGAACAATTTGACTTCAACCTGACTTGTAGGCTTCTAATGAAGGCTGACTTGATTATATTTTGTTTGGAGGCCAACTTTGAAGGATGAATGGTAATCCTTTTTGGAGAAGGAATTGATTTGGTGGAGGAGATATTTAGACACAAAAACATTTTTCCTTTCTTGACCTTAAGGAGCCCAAGAATGGTATCTTACAAAAATGACTTTGACTTCGGCTCAATAAAAATTGGCTTCAAAATGGCCAAAAAATGTATTTGAAGGCAAACATTTAAGAAATTAGATTTCAAAGGCCTGTCCCTTGCTCACTCAGTGTTTTATTTTCTATAATGGTTATGCATTCAAAGGAAAATTTCTTGTTAATATAAGATTTCCATGTAGAAGGATCCATTTTTGAGAGTTGATGATAAAGTTTGAAAGGGATAAAAATTATGTTCATTACCCAAGTATCTGTTGGCTTAGGGGGTCTTGACCCAGGTTTAGATTTAGTTGCACCAACCAAAAAAACCCTACACTTCTGGCCCTTTCGGAAACAACTTGCATAGTGCAGGCTGTAGTCTCATCCGAAGCAGTATTAGGGGATGCAAGAACCAAGTTTATGCATCCAGAGACAAGTGTGATGTCTTCCAGTTCCTTGGATCTACCTCCTCACAGATCGATAGACTTCTAGGGCTCTTTAGTGTAACTTAGTTAAAGTGGCCTTCAAACCTTCGCGAAGGTCCACGATTGGTCCTTGCAGACCTTAAACAATCAATTTACCTACTTACGCACATCAAAAAGTAACCCTAGATTGGATTTCATGTAGATCTAATCAATTCATTAGAAAACATAAGAGAAATAGCTTGAAACTTTGTGGAAGCGATTAAGCATTCATTTCATACATTATTAAGACAGATTCAATAAATTCACATAACATTCTATCATTATTTCATAAAACATTTAATTAATCGAGAACATATAACATAAGAAGATACAAATGGAAATACTCAGTAATTCTTTGGAAAACTGTCTTTATTGATCTTCAATTTACTGATTACAGACTCTTCTTACCCTGTGCACACAGTTGCAGGGGTCCACACACTTAGCTGTAGATTCTAATCAGGCCTCCTATGTACTCAGCTACAGGAGCCTTCCCTTCTCTATCTAAGGGCAGGAAGCAGAGCCTTCCTATATTAGCTCTTTCCCAAGACAACAAAAATCTTTCTATGTACCCAATTCTCTATCAAAACTTACCTCTAAGACTCATTAAGAATAAACTATTTATAGACTTTTCAATACAATGCCATGGTCCGTGGACCATGGGTGAATCTCAAAACTGACTCAAAAATTTACCCAAAATAGGGGGCTAAGTCCCTTTGAATCTTATTCATCTACGTGCTCTGCATCCACTTATTGCAGAGAATTTTACATATTTTACAAAATTGTACACAAAATTTGGGTTAACTAACCCCAAACTGACCCATGGGACCCCATCCCAATAGGCCCCCAACATAAAGATCGTGACTCGCCCTCGAGTCACTCACATGGTTGTTCCACTTTTTGGCAGAGTTCACTGAATGCCTTAGTTAGCGATTGAAGCTCTGTGGTACTCCATTTTGTTGCTTGCTGTACTTCTTGGACCAATTTCTCTGTGGTTGGCCCCTCTAATACTAGTTGTGTAGTCCTCTGTGTCTACTGCATTGCCTTCATATTCTCATGAATGTTCTGTGAAAACTAGCAGGCTTCCTCTATCCAAGGCTCAAGCAGGGTTCTGAGCAAGGACTAATTTTTCTGCAACTCCTAGATCTGCATCAATTTTGGCTTGCCTTCCTACAAGTGTGAAAAGCATTGGATTGGTGCCAGTGTCCATGCAGTCATACTGAGCTCATCATGATGCTTATGCACTTCCCTGATTTTTGTGTTCAACTGTTGTAGCATAGGATCCTCCTACAGTGTATCCCAGAGGCCCATTTCCTGAATGAAGAGATGGTCATAACCTTGAATTGTGACATCTAGCTGAGCCATGGATTCTTTTATTGCCAAACCTCTTTGTTCCCAAACCTCTGATTGTGTGGTTGGCTACAATTTCAACTGCAGCTTAGCTATTTTCATCTGAAGATCGAAAGTCACCTTATCGACCTTTTGTTTTGATGCACGCATTCCAACAGCCAATTTCCTCACTTTAGGTGAGGCCTCTACATCTTCGGGTATACTGAGCTCAGGCACGGACTTGCGGGGCTACTTAATTTCTATGACCAGGTTTTGGTGCTGTGTTCGCAACTCCTCCTGCTCCTTCAATGCTTGCATTTTTTTGGCGAATAACTGCTCGTTATTGAGTTTAAACTTACTGACCATAGTGAGTACGTGATTTACTTTGATCTTTAGCTCATCAGATACCCCTTGATGTAGCGCATGAAGAGACTCAAGCAATAGCATGACAAGGTTCAATCCCATATCTTTCATTATGCGAAGCACCGCGTGATCCTCATCCGACTCCATGTGGACTAACCCATCTGGTAAAGGAAAGACTCTAAGATCCAAAGGCCATTCAATCTCCATGGCAGTGCTACGACCCTATGTCAGGCTTGCTTGCACACCACTCACCTTTCCGACATCCACATTAACCTTGTTCACCTAGAGCTGAAGCTTGTGTAGATCCTTTTGGACACTCCCCAACATCTGCATGCAGTGCTATTTGAACTACTACACCACCTCTGTTATTGTGTCCCGGATCTTGTCACTGATCTCATCACGATCACCTTCTGTTAATATCATTGGATCAACATGTGTTTGTTTATCAGACTTTTTTTTCTTTTACAATCCTCTAGTCTGTTCCTTCCATCATTTCTTCAGAATGAACGGGGTGCTCTGCCCCTCGTCACCACCTCCACCTTGATTTGACAACTCCTATTCTTCTTTTTGGGTGAAGCCAATTTTTTGCCTTCCTGCGACTCCTGCTACTCCCTCTTCGCCTTCTCTTTAGCAACATGCTCTTTTTCCATTCGAGCCTTATCTGCAACTACCTTAGCAGCGTCCTTCTTCTTTTGTTCTGCTAGTGTACACACAACCTTTTGAGTGACATCCTTCTGCATTTGTGCAACAGATATTTCTGCACCTGTGCTTGTTCCTGCATCTAATTCTATAGGTGCGCACCATTCCATAGGCCAAAGCTCCACAACCTCCCGTATATCTCTATCCATCACCATGTAAGGCAATTGGTGCCATTTTTGCTTAGGGTCTCTGTGTGCTTTGATCGTGACCCTATGGAAATCGACATTGAATTCCGCATAGGTCGATAGATGTGTGAATAAGGTTGGAGACAACAATAGCTGCTGATTAACCACCATGTGAGGGTCCATATCCATCAAAACCGAAAAGATCTTTGTTTCCTTAATACACTCTGGATATTTTGTGGCCCATAATGAGGAAAATCACGTTGCTTCGAGCAACTCTTCTTTGTGTGGAGGAAATTGGCTATCCTCCGAAAACTTCCAAGCAACCAGAACAATCAACAACAATGACCAGGAATAATGAAATAATCTGCTCTCCTCCTGGGCCTCACAACAGTTTGCAAGGAACTCCTGACAGAGATACTTGGCCCAGTTGTAATGTACTCCCTTCACGAATTGATCTGCAAGTGAGATGACCAGTGCTAGAACTTCATTCAAGCAACATTTTCTCATTAACTTTCCATCTAGAATCTGGGTAGCCAATTGTACTGCCAGGTTTTAGATGAACGTGATAAAGTATCCTCATGAACTTTTTGATCAGCCCAAATTCCTTTTTCATCCTATCTGCCAACTGTTTTTCTCTGGTTTTTCCTCCAAACTCTTTGGCAGGGTTCGCCCCTTTGTACGACAACCTGGTGATCCTATTGATCAACATATCTATGATGGGGATAGGCTCACCTAGCCATAGGCACCCATTGTGCACTAGATGAGGAGCTGGCACACACATATCGTGTTGATGCTGGAGCAGTGATAATGCAACACTAACAATAGATTGAGCAACCCTGACTGCTCAACACCATGGACCCACTTCATGGGCTCCAACATTGTAACCCCCATGTCAGCATAGTAAATTTTCTACATATACTTGTGAGTTTCCAAGTGCGGAAACTTTGCATGGTCCGCGAGGTCCCAATCCTCCATCTTAAGCAACAGAATACACACTAGCCGAGGACCTTCGAACGTGACTTGCTTAGGTAGCAAAGGTGTCGAAGTTACAAATTTCTCTAAATCTGAATCCTTCAGAAATTTAGTTTTTCCCTTCCGCAGAGGGATATACTTAGGTAGCCCCGTCATAGGCTCCACCTCCTTGGCATCAACATCCTCGAGACCCTGGAATTATTCCTCTTCTAGGTCAACTACTTGCTCCGACTATTTATCCTTTTGCTCCTTCTGCAACACCTTTAGATTCTTTCTCGGCGACATTCACATCAGCATTGCTTTCTTCTGTTTTTCCTTTGCAGAGTGCTTCACCTTTTTAGTGGGTTGTTTTTCTTTTATAGTGGTGGGCTTAGGTTGAGGCGATCTTAGTGCCTTAGGCATAGAGGTCAAAGCTTCCATACTTGTAACTTCTGGTCCTGGTGCTTCAGAAACAACAACACCTGAACTCATAGCTTCAGCAGGGTTAGTAGCAAGCATTCTTTCAATGAATAACTCTTGGGTTTCTTCGAAACAGTTCGCAAATGAGGGGCGCGACATAAATTCTTCCCAGAATGCTCGAATAATATGCGTTAGACAACAAAAGGCTCCAACAATTCTTAGAATGCAAATTGTTCTCTGTTGGACCAACATGCTCAATTTATAGGGGGATTTGAATTCAAATCTGACCATTCCCCCCAAATTCTGATAATAAATGTTGCTTTCACAGTAGATATACAAATATTTTTCCTTAATTAACTGGTCTACGTGACACTCTCCTTCATAGCGCAACATCCTAAGCATAACTTCAACTGGGGCACCCTCAACAGTTTTTGCATAGCCTGCTCGCTTCCTTGTCCTCCAAACTGAGCAATTTAGTTTATAGTCCCGCACTCCCTTGCAACTAGCTGGAGAACTAAGATTGTCTTGCTGCCATATAGTCATTGCGCAAGATCCACTGTATATAACTTCAACTTGCTCCCATTCACTTTTCCCAGGAATGGATTTCCATTCAGCTTCACGAGCTGAACTGCGCCACTGTCTATAATTTCCCTGACAATATATGATCCTAACCAATGCATCTAAATTTACCTGGAAATTTAGTGAACTTACTATCATATAACAACACAAGATCATTTACCTTGAATGTGCGAAGCTTGATATGGCGATCATGCCATGCTTTTTCATGTTCCTTCTGTACTTGTTGGTGGAATCCTGCGAAAAATCAGTCCTCTATCTCCATGAGCTATGCAAGCCATTCTTCCAAGGCCTCACCATCCACCATATCTATTAAAGCTTCTATGCGCAAACTAGGCACAATGTATTCCATAGGAATTACTACTTCAACCCCATAGACTAATCTGAACGACGTTTTCCCTGTCAACTTCTTACAAATTTTCCTATAGGCCATAGCACTGCAGGTACTTGCACATCCCAATCATTCCGCTACATGTTACAAATCTTTGTCAACGCGTTCTCAAATTTTTTTTTTAAAGCTTTGATCGTCCCATTTTCCTGTGGGCGATATGGTGTACTCTTATGATGGTAGACCTGGAATTCCTCTGTCAACACGCTAATTGTTTCATTCAGAAAGTGTGTACCCCTATCACTCATAAAAAAATTCGAGCATCCAAACCTCGTTAAGAAATGTTTAAACAATAATTTTGTTGCCACAACCCCTGTACAGAACTTTACTGGCTGTGCTTCCATCCATATGGTCAAATATCTCATTGCAATGATAATGTAGTGCACACCCTTTTTCTTTCCAGGTGGTTGAATTGGTCCGATAAAATCAATTTCCCACTTCACAAATGCCTATAAAGATACCTGAGGATGTAGAGGTAGGTCATCCCTTTGCAAAGGTTTTCCAGTCCTTTGACATGCATCACATGCCTTACAGTATGCTTTGGAATCCTTGTGCAACATTGGCCACCATAACCCTATGCGCAAATTCTTTGTAGAAATTTCACCTGTAGAACAAACCTATATATGCAATGTCCTAAAGCATAATACTTGTTCTACTTCTACAAAATAATAAGCGGAAGCATAATCGAATTCATGAGCAACATCAAGTAGAAACATGCATAACTGATCAAGAGAAATAATCACACATAACACAATATATATCCAGGGGAAAGCACCAACATAAAACCCCAACCATGTATTATCAATCAAGTGGAAATCCTCTTCACAATACAAAAAAAATTAGCTCTCAAGTTATTCAGTTCTCAATGAACTATAAAGATATGAAGATATGTCTCATGAACCAACAAGCCCTGTTTATATAGGCTTTACCTATGGTCCTTACGTAGTTTGCTTCGGAAATAATAGAAAAAGAATATGCTATTAATTCCAAACATACCAAAATAACCAATGGTCCAACTACGGAATCCTTTAGGACACTAGTTCCTCAACCATGCAAAAACTACTTACTAGAAATAGTCAAGCATCTGATAGTACACTGTCCCACATCTGATCTCAACTAGGTCTCTGATAGAACTGACATGCAACAGTTATCCATGAGTGAATCCTCAGTTATCTAAAATAATAGTTGTCACATGCATGCAAGCATTAACAAACTATATTTTATTATTTTAACAACTTGTTTAAATAATCTAACTGGACTTGACTAGTTAGAACTAAGTCAATTGATTCTCTCATTATAGAAATCATACTTATTCCCTCAATCAG
>APFE030265887.1:61087-82572 GCA_000404065.3 Pinus taeda | reverse complement strand
CTATAACCAATTCCTGGTTTAGATCCATAACCTTCTCAACCAAATCCTAAAATATTTTCTTTATCTCTAAGGATCCTCTCTAATCCACAAAATCATCAACTAATTCCTAAGCTAAGCTTTTATAATTAATTTCCAGACCTATCAATCCCTATGAACTCTCAACTGTCCTAATTCTCTCATGTTCCCCAACATTTGAGAACATTTACAAATATGCCTCACAATACTTGATTAAATCCTATTCTTAATATCTCTCATTAAAATTACTCAAAACCTTAATAATTACATTAATTTGATATTCAGGAAACCAACTTCCTTGAAAACACAAGACCCCCTAAGTTAACTAGAATACAATGAAATTTCTAAGCTAGATGCTCCTGCATCAATTGGGCATGGAGTCAAAATGTAAAATAAAAAACTCAAATTGAAAACTGACTGATTGACTAACTGAACTAACTTTACTACAAAAAACATACTGATTGAACTTACTTATGTCAACAAACCATTGAGAATGGAGGGCTTCAAATCGTGATGATAACCACCCACCTGCTGAAGATGTATATATAATCATGTGTAATGATCCCTACAATGTGACCAATCTAGCAGATGGCTACCTACTTGAATTTTTCTTGTACTTCCCTTGAGCAAGAAGAAAAAACAAAAGCTAGGCAACTACGAGTGTCCAATAAAGATGTAGTCATGATTCATAAATACAATAAAATTCATCTTTCGAGATGGTTGCAACAAATTAGTGTAAGGATCCTTAAAAATATGAAATGTTACATTGTCTTGAAACCCAACAAAAACACAAGTACTCCTTTCATTTTGATATGAAATAATACTTGGTTGTTGATCCACAGGAAGGCATAGGGAAATATGACTTTCTGTCACCTGAGTGTTGGTTGTAAATTTCTCAAGCATGAGCAACTCTGATTCTATCTCTAGCATAGTGTCTATCTCAAACTCATACTCTTCCATTTCATAGTCTAAATCATCCTTGAACAAAAGACATTCTTCAAGATTATTAAACAGGTCAACCCTATCCTTTTCATGAAAGAAAATAGTCTTTGTTAGTTGATCTCCTTGCAGGAAATATACATCACAAATTGGCTTAATCACAACAACTTCATGTATAGTTTCATGAGTCTCATGATTGTCATCATTTAAACCCAGATTTTCATTTTCAATAATGGAAGAAATTTCACTCACACAATCTTGACTTTGTGAGCCCTGCAAACCTGCCTTAACTTGGGCTGTAACATGGTTTTTCAAGAGCTGATCTATTTCATCTTCAGACAGAGGAGAACACTGAGTTTTATAGATATCAACTTTGTCTTGGTGATTTTCATTTTCAAGGTTAGGAGTAGGCCTTTCTCTATCTTGATCCCAGTCTATTTCATCCAAGGAGGTTAAGGGCTTCTAATATATCATTTTCCATACATTCTTCATCCCCATACAAATTTTCAAGAAATTGAATAAAATTTTCAGAAATCTCACAACATCTATCCATCATTGATAAGGAAAAATTGTAGCTTTGATAATGTTGAAAGAAAACTCAATGAAAATCCTTTAGAGAATATAAACTAGCATATGGTAGACTCTCATACCATTTCCTCGCCATTTCCTCCAAGGTAGCCATGAAAATCTTTATCAGGAAATCATCAGGAAACTTAGCCTTTAATCTGTGAATATGAAAATGGAATTTGACCAAATGCAAACTAGCATCTTCTCCATCCTAACCTTTAAACTTTGGTAGCCTTGTTTGCCAATATATACAAGGAATTCAATTTGGAAAAATAGGAATATGAGCTTGATTCATAGGAGCATACCTTCGAGTAGTTGAATCCATCTTGAAAACAATTAAGACACCAAGAAGTTCTTCAAACTACCAGTTTTTGATCAGTGGAGTTTCCATACATTGGAGTCGCTAGGTGAAATATGCACAACCTTTCTTGTGTCTGATCACTGGTCACCATCAACAATCATATTTGATCCTTGTTGTTCTTTCCTAGGGAAGATATGATTTTTCGTTCCCTAGCAACGATGCCAAAAATGTTATCCCTTACAATTTCCTAGGCTGAGGAGGAGATCGAGAAGGGTAACTCTTACAGTTCCATTTGGGCACATCACTCCCATCATCCAAATCAGTACTTTAGGGCTCATCAAACCCTAATTTCAGTTACTACATACCCTAAACAAGTCACCCTTTTGGATGCCTCCTTCGCATACAGTTTCATGACTTGAAGATATCCAGAATGGCCTCTAGAGGGACCAATGTAGGTAGGCCCATGTAAGGGTGCACTGCAGAGTAGTTAAGTCCATGTTAGGGTGCTCTGCAGAGCACTTAGGCTTCCTTTCACCTACGTTGGGTGAGTTTGAGTGAAATTCACATAGGGTTTGGGGAATATTCTTATCTTTTGGAGTCATCTAGAAGGTTCCCTCACTTATCAACTCCTATGAGCTCGAAATGGATGAGGAATGAGTTAAGATGCATCCTATCCTCTCATCCCTTCCTCCATGGAACTAATTCTAAGTATGGAAGGCCATTCAATGCCACCATTTATGACAAAACCTCCTTCATCTCCCTATAAATTGACCACTCATCTAAGTGATTGGGGGCTGGATTATGTTGAATTGTAAGGAGATAATGTTGCTATGAGAATTAGCTTGAAGCAAGTATTGTAATGCTACAAGCTTGTCATGCTTTTGATGTGATGTGGATGGGATCCAAGTTGGAGGAATGACTTTGAATAAGACATAATGGTTGTAATTCCTTCTTCCATTCAATAAAGTGTTTGAACCTTTCTCCCATATGTTTGTATTGTCTTATAATGCTTATATGTGTGAAATGTATCTGATTCCATTCACTTATATTCAATAGATCTTTTGCTTTGGTTAATTCTTTGTTTTTTGTTTGTGTTTACGTGTACTTCTCAAGCATATTAAGTACGAGAAGGAGCAACAGGATCGATACAAACGAGACGAGAGGAAAGTGGAACTACAAGTAGGTCTTCTCATCTTCTCATATTATCTATTGCTTATAGGAAAAGACTAAAATACTTTAAAATGTTGTTCTAGATATGACTACTTATCTAGGGAACTAGTATTTATCCGTAGATACCAAATTCTCCAAAAAAAATTTGCGACTCCACTGGGGAAGATCCTCTTTCTTAGTAGCTTATCCACCTTCGAGGACATCCTTGTAGACCCTACTTGTGTTCATGGATTGTATTTAAGCTATTTTGCACTGAAAATTTGGTCGAAACTGTGTCATGCCTTTTGAAATGTCTCATTGTCACCAGCACAGGTTTGTGAGGGACACAATGCTCTGCAGTGCACCCTTGGCTTAGGGACAATGCTCTGAAGTGCATTGTCTCCCATTTAGGGCTGCGCTCATCCTCCTAGGGCTTGATTAATGAATGTCATGGCTCAGAGAACAAGTTTCTATCTCCTTGTCTAGCCCTACTTTGACTTGATTGATTAATGTTTCTTAAATGTTTTCTTTGTCATTATCGGTCTATAGTCAAAGTTAGAATATAGTTGATTAATCTTTGTTGGAAATAAAGTGTCGTAAAATCTTCTTTTCCTTTGAAACATAAATGTTGTAAAAGTCTTCATTCTTGTTAAAGATTGATTGGTTCTATGTGCATATTTCCTTTTGTTCATATTCACATTAAGGAAATCGAAAAGAAATACATGCATGTTGCATTGAATTTTTTTGTGTGTGTGCTCATAGGAATAGTGTAGGGAAATTGCATTAGATTGTGCTCTTTTCTCTTTGATCAAAAGAAATCTGATTGCTCTATCCCTAGTAGCTAGGATTTTCATCGTTAACTTGAATGGAAAAAATGTTGATCATGATAGTTTCATTCCTAGTAATTTCAGAATACATCACATGGTGAACTTGAAAGGAAAATTCCTAAGCAAGATCAACTTAAAACTAACATCAATTTACCTAATGGACCATTTTCATTAATGAAAAACATTTAGTGGTTCTAGGCTTGAGATGTGTTCCGACGTCATAAAACAAAGCAGTTGTCGCTAACTTATCTACAATACATCCCAAGTGTGATACCTCATTCCACGTACGTGAGTATATCATAGCTCATCCATGTACCTTTAGGTATATACTGGGTAGTGTTAAAGTACGTAAAGTATATGGGAATGCTCTCACTGTGCGGTTTTGCATTAGACAACGCTTATATGGATTGGGCCTCCACGTACTTTCAGGTATATATGGGAGGACAACACTAGGTTGCTATCCATCCTTAGGTAATCGAGTCGGCCACTTTGTACACTATGATACACCAAACAAAACATTGGGGGAGAATGCTTGCTCGTACTTCTCGGTTCGCCAAGAGGTATTTTGCAGTTCACAGTTACTTGGTAATCCTTTTTCCTAGATCATCCTTCTTTTGTTTTGTTTTAATATTTTGATTAAAATAAATTTAATTGTCCACAGATAACATCCTCCACACTCACTCCTTAGTTTATCTTAGGTTGATACATATGGCGACAAATCTGGAGTCCACCGATTAATGAATTCCTTTTGATGGGAATCTTAGTCCTTTTCCTCCTTTTGGAAATATTGGTGCTCCTTATATGGCTACATTATCCCTACTAGGACTTACCATTGGCTCACCAATATGGTTATTTTCAACCTCCTTGGTTCAAAATGTCATGATTTCTCCGAAATCAAGTAGTCCTCCAACTGGAAAAAATAAACCTCCAATTGATCCTAAAGTAGACCCTTTGCCTTCTTCCTCGGTCGTTTCTTCCTCCCCTTCTTCCTCTTTGCCTCGTGAAAGTATTGGTACTAGTAACTAGGTGGCTAAGTAGAAGAAGAAAGGGAAGAAGAAGAAGAAGCAAATTCTGTAGAGGGGAAACCAAGCAACCATTGCTTTGAATGCAACATCTGATGAGAATCTATCCGTCAAGCTTCACAAAGTTCTGTAGAAATTTCACCTGTAGAACAAACTGATATATGCAATGTCCTAAAGCATAATACTTGTTCTACTTCTACAAAACATTAAGCGAAAGCATAATCAAATTCATGAGCAACATCAAGTAGAAACATGCATAACTGATCAAGAGAAATAATCACACATAACACAAGATATATCCAGGGGAAAGCACCAGCATAAAACCCTAACCATGTACTATCAATCAAGTGGAAATCCTCTTCACAATACAAAAGAATTAGCTCTCAAGCTATTCAGATCTCAATGAACTATGAAGATATGAAGATATGTCTCATGAACCACCCAAGCCCTGTTTATATAGGCTTTTCCTATGGTCTTTACGTAGTTTTCTTAGGAAATAATAGCAAAAGCACATGCTATTAATTCCAACATACCAAAAACAACCAATGGTCCAACTACGTATTCCTTGAGAACACTAGTTCCTCAGCCATGCAAAAACTACTTATTAGAAATAGTTAAGCATCTGATAGTACACTGTCCCACATCTGATCTCAACTGGGTCTTTGACAGAACTGACATGCAACAATTATCCATGAGTGAATCCTTAGTTATCTAAAATAATAGTTGTCACATGCATGCAAGCATTAACAAACTATATTTTATTATTTTAACAACTTGTTAAAATAATCTAACTGGACTTGACTATTTAGAACTAAGTCAACTGATTCTCTCATTATAGAACTGAACTTTATCTCCTTTAATCAAGGGATAAATTCCTAAATCAAGGGAGAAAATAATTGCATGATCTTACAAAGACTTCAAGTTTAATTTTTCATAATTAATTAACTCATGGAGATTAATTAATTAATATTTTAAACTGTTGTTAAGACCAAAATTAATCTTACTTCCTATAGATATACTAGGGACTGCTATAAATAGGAAGGGACCCATAAATGGTATTTTTAGAACTTTATGTTTTTAGCAGTTTCACCTCTCACCCAATGTGGCCAATGACCTCACTAGCCAAACTGTTATTTTTAGACATGCTATTTTTAGCAGGTCTATTTTAGCACATTCTAAATTTAGCATTTCTTGTTGCATATTTTTTCAACACTCCCTCTCAACAAGAAAGGCTTTCTCTCGAACCTGATCCTGTAACTCTGGAATGTTCTGCATGCAACACATCTACCCGGTCCACTCGCTCCAACAACACTTGGAACAAAAACACTCCCAACTGACCACTCTGTTGGGCTAGGAATATACTCAGATGCTGAAGCTCTACCTACTATTGACAAGTTCTCCCTCTATGACATCTGCACTACTGCAACATCTCCATGCATCTCACACCATTACACACCTCTCTGTGCCACCTAGCACTATGCAAAACACTTGTGCCTCTCGCATTGCTGCAGCTTGCTAGCTATGCGCTGTCCTGGGATTCGCTGCACTGTCACTCTCTCTGCCACTCCATCTGCATCTGTCTCTACCCAATCAGTTAGTTCCTGCTACTCCACATCGGGGCTCCCATAGCAAGGTCTCATCGAAGAGGTTGGGTACCTCAAGGATCCTGCCCCTCCTCCTTGGGAAAATCACTCTAAATCACCCCACCTCCTACCTAGAGATATGGCTGCATGTGATCCCTTAGCCCACCTCGCTTGAAGTTTCCCCCTACTGGAGGTCTCTGCATGAGTAGATGTTTCTACTCAATCTCCACTCAACTTCCCCTGTTGTGGCTGCTACACAACCGTCTGAAGCTGCTACACCAATCGTGGTTCCTCCACAATCGTCTGAGACTTCTTTTGGCTCTGCATGTTGAGAGATAATATACTCTCCCTCTCAACCACCAAGTCTCCATCAGTTGCCTTGCTGCTCAAGGCTTTTCATGCATCTTTAACCTCAAGAGCATACAGGTTCTTGATCTGTGAACCAATCTGCTTCACCTGTCTAGTGATGATGTGTCTAAGGAAAACCTTTCCCTTACTGAAGACTACATGATAGCCTCTGTCTTCCAGCATCGCGACCGACACCAAGTTTCTCTTCAGTCCTAGTACATACTTGACATCAGTCAAGGTAAGGTGAGCTCTATGCTCCCTTTGAAAAATAATTATGCCTACATCTGAGACACTATACTTCTCATTATTACCCATAGCTATGAGTATCTGGAGATCTTTCTCCTCCAAAGTACTGAACAAACTCTTGTCACCGGTCATGTGGAAAGAAGCTCCACTGTCAAGAAAACAACTACTTCCCACCATGGATGAAACCATGCATGCGAAGAGTGTGAAATCCAAATCAAACTGTGAAGCAAGTGCGTCACCTTCAAATCCTTCCTCGGATCCCTTCTTGGATTTCCTCCATGGACAATTTGCAGCATAATGGCCCACCTCATGAAAACACTTCCCATCATTGGAAGAGCTGGATTCAGAAAGAGAAACCCTCTCCTTCCCCTTCTTTGCCTTACTCGCTAAGGCACAGTTCTCCTCATCATGCATGGATGAAGAATTGTCTCTGGTGCTCCATCTGATCTGCTCTTGCATCAAATCCGACCATAGTCATTCCCAATCTGGCAGTTTCTCCCTTCCATTCACCGAGTCCTGGTAGCTATGCCAGCTCTCAAGAAGGCCAAAGAGTCCTAGACTCACCATATCCTCATCCGATGTCACGACCCCTACACTTCCAAGCTCATCCCTGCATGTGATGAGCTTGGTCAGATACATAGAGATCGTCTCATCCCTTTCACACTTGATCTTTCAAAGTTTCTCCTTCAGTGCCAGCGTCCTCTAATCATTGCTATTCTGATATAAATATTTCAATGTTTTCCACATTGCATGCAGAGTCTGCTTCCCATGGAGGCTCGAGACAATGTGATCTCGTACTCCCTCAAAGAGAATTCTCCTAGCTCTAGCCACACACTTCCTCCATTCCACCTGCTTAGTCTTGTCAGTAGGCTTAGGGATTTCTTGATCAATGAAATCCTTGAGACCATTATCTTCCAAAACTGCCTCCATGTGATCCTTCCAAGCTATATAGTTTGAGCTGCCATCAAGGGCATACTCAAGCCTCAAACCATAGAATGCCATCGATGAAATAGATGTGATGAGAACTTGATATCTATATCCAAAATAATAAACTTCAAATTTCTCCTGCTCGCATAGTGTTCTTGCTTAATCACCTGTGCTTTGATACCATGTAGAATTTTGTAGAATTTTTCTACAAATCAGCTAGCTCTGATACCATGTAGAAATTTCACCTGTAGAACAAACCAATATATGCAATGTCCTAAAGCATAATACTTGTTCTAATTCTACAAAACATTAAGTGGAAGCATAATCGAATTCATGAGAAACATCAAGTAGAAACATGCATAACTGATCAAGAGAAATAATCACACATAACACAAGATATATCCAGGGGAAAGCACCAACATAAAACCCCAACCATGTATTATCAATCAAGTGGAAATCCTCTTCACAATACAAAAAGAATCAGCTCTTAAGCTATCCTGCTCTCTCTATACTCTGATGATCTTCAATCAGAAGATGAAAATCGTGGACTACCTAGGCCTCAATATATAGGCCACAAGTCCTCCAATCTCCTATAATAGATCCTTCTCCATGCAAGGAATGCTTACTAGAAATATCCAAGTATCTGATAGTACACTGTCCCACATCTGATCTCAACTAGGTCTTTGATAGAACTGACATGCAACAGTTATCCATAAGTGAATTCTCAGTTATCTAAAATAATAGTTGTCACATGCATGCAAGCATTAACAAACTATATTTTATTATTTTAACAACTTGTTAAAATAATATAACTTGACTTGACTAGTTAAAACTAAGTCAACTGATTCTCTCATTATAGAACTCATACTTATTCCCTCAATTAATGGAGGAAATTAAGGATAAATTCCTCAATTAGTGGGACAACTCATGTGCATGCTCACAAGACTTCAAATTCAAATTTCCTTAACTAATTAACTCAACTAAATTAATTAATTAATATTTCCAACTACTGTTAAGACCAAAATTAATTTTACTTCCTATAGATAGACTAGGGACCGCTATAAATAGGAAGGGACCCATAAATGCTATTTTTAGAACTTTCTATTTTTAGCAGTTTCACTTCTCACCCAATGTGGCCAATGACCTCACTGGCCAAACTGCTATTTTTAGATATGCTATTTTTAGTAGTTTTACTTTTAGAACATTCTAAATTTAGCATTTCTTGTTGCGCATTTTTCAACAATCTTCTGCGTGGTTTCTTTTCTTGCATAACGACCTCCTGCATCTTCTCCATGAGCCTCAACGAGAATACTATCACGCTCAAAGTCCAACACATATCTACGCAATATCTCATCTGCAACCATTTTGTACAAATGTTCTGCAATGACTTAAAAATCGGCTGCACACACCACTAATTATTTCTTTTGCTGACTTGTATATGCTTCAGGTGGCATCCTTATAGTTAAGAAATGAATAATACCAAAAAAATGGTTATCATCTACTTGTACCATTAAGAATTGTGCATCGGGCAACCCTTCCTCCAAATTACTGGGTTCTTCGCCTATTTCAATTCACGACAAATGATCAGGTCTAGCGTTCAACTTGCCTGGCTTCACAATTACTTCAAAATCATACTCCTAAAATAACAACAACCATCAAAAAATATTCCCCCCCAACACAAGCTTGTTGACAAGGTATTTTGTGGTAGAATGATCTGTATACATCTTGAAATTCTCTCCCAACAGATAATGCCTGAATTTTTGCAGTGCATAGACCATGGCCAACCCTTTGCGCTCTAATGTTGAATAATTTTTCTCAGCCTTTGATAAATTCCTACTTGTAAAGGCTATGGGGTCATCTAGTTCTCCTTCGCTTGCCTGTGTGAGTACTACACCCAGTGCAATGCAAGAAGAATCCATATGTACATGAAACTCCTTTTCCAATTGGGAAATACCAATATTGGTGCAGTTACCATATTTTATTTCAACACATCTAAGATGCACTGACATTCTTCATCCCAACAGAATGTCGCATCCTTCTTTATTAGTTTTTCTATGGGTGTGGTAATTTGAGCATAAGCTTTGATGAATTTTCTATAGTATCCCGTGTGTCCCAGCGTTGTGCGCAACTGCTTGACATTCCTAGGGGCCTTCAAGTTCACAATCACCACAATATTTTTAGGGTCACCAATCAATCCTTGTTTGCACACCACATGACCCAGTAAGATCCCAAAAGGAACACAAAAGATACATTTTTTCAAATTCAACACTATCTGGTATCTTCGACATGTATCCAACATAAGGTGCAGACTTGCTACATGGTGCTTCACCAAGCCAAACACCAGCCATTCATCAAAGTACACTTCCAGGAACTTATGAATGAATTCTTTGAATGCCACCATGACTGCGTGGGAAAATATTGCAGGTGCATTCTTCAATCCAATCGGCATAACAATGTACTGAAAGCAACCCCACTCTATCTTGAAGGTGATTTTGCTTCTATCCTCTGGGGCAATATTAATTTGATGATACCCAAAAAATCCATTAGTAAAGGAATAGGCCTTTTACCCTCTGACATTGTCTAACACTTCGTCTGTAAACAACGTCAGAAATGGATTGTGGATGCATGCATCATTAAGCTTCCTAAGATCTATGCAAATCCTGATTTTTCCCTTTTGCTTCTTCTCTTTGACCACCATTAGGCTCACCCAATCAGTCTGTTTAACAGGTTTTATAATGCCTGCCTCTAGCATATTGTCTAGCTCTTGGTGAACCTTTTCCTTATAATTAGGATTAAGATGATAAGGCCTTTGTTTAACAGGCTTCACATCTGGCTTCAATGTGATCTTCATAACATCTAAATCACCAATTATGCCCTTTAAATATGAAAACTTAGAGGGGAAGAGATCCTAGTATCTACGAATTATTAAACAACTTTGTCTACTATAGTGTCATCCCACTAGTCTACGATCTTTGTGAACTTCAATATTTCTTCGGTACCAATGTTTACTTGCTTCATTTTCAAAGGTGCAGAGATGTCTAGGTTCTCTACTTGTGGACGTGCTACTTCGCGATGCCCTTTCGTCTCCAGAATATTGATATTCCTCGGGCCTTCCTCCTCTTCTTTAGCAGTCACATTATAGCATTCCAAGACGTGGCGCAGTTGGGTTCTCCAATCTAGTTGGGTCCACTCCATAGGTTACATTGGTGTTCTGAAGATAACCAATTTAATTTCTTGTAGCGCTTCATCAATGCTTGCAAATCCGTCCTCAAAGATGAAAGTCGATAAGAATCCTTCCTTCAATACATCCTATTTTGCAGTGCCATGGCAGAGCTCCGTTTCAAGGTACCAGTTCATTGGGATTGTATCCAAGGTATGCCAAAATATGAATACCCACTCGGACTATGGTTTTGTTCCCCATGCCTTATTCCATTTTTCCAGGTAATCGCAAGGATCACCCCTTTCATTATACTTCTTAGTCATTCTGGTATTAGCATGCCCAAATTGTAGCTTCATCATTCTCCTATAATCTCGCCATCCAACAAAACTATCCTTATGTGTACCCCACCATCGTGTGGGCATAGTGTGGGATGCCAACTCCAATGCTTGAAAGTGGTGGTCCTCAGGGACTTCATGCTCAATTTTATCTAAAAAAATATCTATGTCAGTCATCCCATCATAATAAGGTAACTTTCTTACCTCCGACGACACACAACGTAGTGACTTCGTCATCATATTTCATCGTAATGTAGATACTTCATGTAAGAGATTACGCCAATGCTCTAATTCCTCATCTGAATTAGAAGTGCAAGAACTCTCCCAATCCATGCAATCCATCCATCTGCCATTGGATTGATCCAACCCTGATCTTGTTCTATTTTCTTGTAGATTTGGTCCAACTCATCGTCACTTTCCACGTAATCGCGGACTGGTTCAATATAACACACATCTTCTATAGGATCTAGTGGCACTATAACCCTAAGCGACTTTCTTTCAGACGACATTGTCCTTTTCTTCAGACTAATGACCCCATTCATATCAATAGCCCAGTCGATTCCCAGGAGCGTAGGGTAGGGATTTTTGTCATTGACAATTTCTATAACTTCAAAGTCCGCTACTGTACTCACACCTTCAAAATCAACTGTTACTCCATATAATCATCACATGGGGATGATTTTCTACCGATCACCCATCCTAAGCTGAATCAAAGATCACTTCAGTGCAGGTCTCCCCATCCTTTCCCATGTCTGTTTTGGTAGAACATTTTCATCGTACCCCAAGTCCAAAATGACCTGGTCCATCTCATACTCACATATTTGCACCGTTAGTTGCATCTCTCGCCCTATGCGTGCCTTATTCTTATCGATTTTTTTGACCACGTGCTGCTCTAAAGGAGTCTTTTCCTTATTGGCGCACTTGTTGATTAAGTCATGCAATCCTTCCACAACCTTCCTGTCACGCAATAAGTTTATTTAGGTCTCCAAAAAGGTAGTGAATACGGAAGGATCAACCTCTTGTGTCACACTGGTTTCTTACGTCTTGTCCTGTCTTCCTGAGGTGGAGGCCTCAATGAAGCTCTTCTTGGATTCCATGAATGTTTCCTTAGCACAATTGAGGTCAAAGCCAAATTCTTTCTCCAGAGCTTTGTGAACCCATCCATCATCTTTAGGTTGCTTGCCCTTATTTGCGCTAGTCATCATACTGCTTCTTAGTGCAATATTATTGTTCTAATCCTCCTAGCGGGGCTCAATCCTCATCATTTGTAAATTCTGTGTAGGTCGCGGTTTCTTCTCTTGCATTTTAGCTAGTAACACCAGACATTATTCTATGGCATGGTCAAATTGTCTGCAGTATTGGGGTGTGTACGATACAAGAATCTCGTGCAAAGTGCCCCGACTATCCACAATTGTAGCAGATAATCTGACCATGACCTCGACCAGGTCCTCCTCCTCGGCCTCGTCCTTGACCCTAGAAACCCCCACGTGATCCTCTGGTGCCTTAATCTGGAGGCTGAGTTTCTGCTTGCATATGGTAAGTAGGGGTTCTTTCCATCATCACCTCATAGTTTCAACAGTGGCGCTCATCGTGGCCCACAAATTTACAAAAATTACAGAACAACTGCTGAGGTGCTTGAACGAACTTCTAAAGCAAGTGGCAGTTATCAGTCGCATGTTGCCTAGTAACTTGATAAATGACACACCATAGCATAGCCCCCTTGCTCAACCCTATTGGGGCTTATGGCTTTAGGGGAACTGGACCCCCTCCTGTAATATAAATCACATGCACGGGACAATGATCTTTATTGTGCCCGTGGCCCTTGCACTTCAAACACCATACCTCCATGCGCACTTTTGGCTTAGTCTCCTTTTATTTCTTAAAACTCGGTAATTCTAATTGTAGGCTTGCTAACTGTGAGTGGATCTGCTACACCGCTAGATTTGTATCCTAAATAGGTGATGTGTGCAACCTCATCGCTATCTCCAAGGCTTCTGTTTGTGTTTCTATATTCTGCTGTGACAAAGAAATCCTCAAATGGGGCAAAATTGACGTGATGAACCAGTCGCTATGCTAGCTATTTGAGATTTTCATGTTGGCCTGTCTAATCTAGCACTTTAACCTCTAATTTAGGCCTACTAAACTCTTTGTTCAGAGCTTTCTGAGTTTCTATAAGTAATGCATGAGGATTGTCGGCACAATACTTAATGTACCAGGTTAGTGCAGGATCTTGCAAGGTAGTAACCAACTGAGCCTTATTTATATTATCATTCGTGATTTGTTGCACTGTCCATAGAACATTCACAATAAACCATAACTACTTTGTATATTCACTTCATATGCCCGTGAAGATCGACATCTCTAATGCGTCCACCATGTTGAATGGTGGTGGTGGAGGTGGAGGTATGGGTGAAGGGATATGCGGTGGAGTTGAAGGTGGATGTGGAGTGGATGGATGATGTGTTCTAGGAAAACCCAAAGTTATTAGCTGTACAACGCTTTGTAGTGTAGTTTGCACCGCCCCTTTGTCATCACTTGAAGGAGGTCCAATCAATGGGCTATACTCTGGTCCTGAGCTTTCATGATTTCTAAAGAATATTCCACTTTGCATAGCTCTGAACATCAAGGTAATGAAATTATCCACTTTTCACATAATAACATTTTAATCCAAGTATTCAATGACCTTAAATACTTACCTTGCGGTCCCTTGAAGAATCTTCGCTCTGCTTCGCTATAGCTTACTGAGGTGTCTACTGAAAATTCTGTAACAAATCCTCCTAGAATTCGATCAAGCCAATGATCAACAACCCACATGATCTTGTCTTCAGAGGCTTCTAGTTGTTGCACCAATTATGGAGTCAACACTATAGGACTATTGATCTTCCACCTTCCTTGACTATCCGTCAATTTAGCTAAACACTCATATAGCTCAATTGGGAAAGTGCATAAGAATATTTCGTGTACTTATGTATACATATATCTATCTAACCAATCCTCCTTTAACATGCGTAGATTCCTATTTTCTTGAGCTGAAAACTCGTGAATCTTCCGATCTAACCACTTTTCAATCTATTTCTTGGTCAAATTCCAATGATGTGACATCAAAAATCTCCCTTAAGTAGATCCCGTTCCCGACAATAGAACCATTTGTTGGCTTAGGGGTTCTTGACCCAGGTTTAGAGTTAGTTGCACCAACCAAAAAAACCCTACACTATTGGCCCTTTCAGAAACAACCCATGTAGCGCAAGCTACAGTCTCACCTGAAGCATTATTGGGGGATGCAAGAACTAAGTTTCTGCATCCAGAGACTAGTGTGATTTCTTCCAGCACTTGGGATATGCATGGAGGCAGATCCAAGGCGCTGGAAGACATCACACTAGTCTTTGGATGCATAAAACTGGTTCTTGCATCACCCAATATTGCTTCAGGTGAGACTGCAGCTTGTGCTATGCAGGTTGTTGCCGAAAGGGCCAGCAGTGTAGGGTTTTGTTGGTTGGAACAACTAACTTTGAAGCTGGGTCAGGACCCACTAAGCCAATAATATTAATTCCTTGGAAATCTATGGAATGAGATATAAGTCGAGCACAACATCACTTTCAATATGTTTGATTGTATTTCTTACTTATGTTGAGGTTCCAAAATTTTTCTTTATTAAGCATGTAATCAATGCTATAGAAAAAATTAAGAATGAACTTAAAGGTGAAACACAATCTTGGAAAGTTATAAAGAAATATAGATATTTAGATGATGACCACATATGTCTTAGAATGTTATCATGTGGAATTCCTTTGCATGCATTAATGCTTATGGATTGACCAGAACCACCCTTGGGGCACCATGAATGAAATGTGAAGCAATAATCTCAAAATAGGTATATAAAATAAGCACTAGCTCCTAGGGCTAATGTAGGGGAAAAGCTATGGGTAGCTATAGGCATAGAGATTATTAGAGCTTACATAGAACCAGGCCATTAGTTAGTCCCTTTATGCTGATAGGAAAGAGAGAGGAAAAGTTTATAAGTTCAAAATCAATCCAAAATAAGATGTGCTCCAACTTATCCAAATTATGGAAAACTAGTAGTTGAATGAGCCCATGATGGGATAAAAACTCATGTTGACACCCTTTTTTCCTTGGAAATCATTCCATTTATGGATAATAGGAGGAAGTATGGCACATTTATGGTCTCTACAAGTTATAAGTGTGGTTGGTGTATAGTTGGTATATGAGTCTAAATTGATAAACATAAACTATACTTATCCTTCCTTCATAGGAGATATATTTTAAAAATATGATATGCTACCCCATTTGTATTAGCGTATGTTCATCCAAGCCCTCATTTTAGGAGCACCCAAATTTCCCATTATGGAGTCAAAAAATCCTTAGGTTGATGCAAATTCTTGAAACCTCCTCAAGCATGCATAGCCTCTCACATCACTAGACATAATCCAAATGTAGGACGCTTCCATTTTGTAACCTTTGTAAGTCCTTAATTATATTACTAAATAGATCCAAAAAATTTAATATGGGATTTCCTTTTAAGGAAACGTCTATATACTTGATCCAGATATCCTGTACAAAACAAATGTACTTGGGAATTTAAATATCTAAAATTTCTTGTATCCAAAACTATCGATGAAGATTAGATCTAGATGACAAAAGTTTAAGACGTTTGGATCTCATGTCACCTCCACATCTATGCTTATTTATTTACAATTGGATTATTGAATGGGATGTGGGGACCACATTTCATACCTTTTAAGTATTTATCTATGGATAGAATCATGAAGTGGAACGTTTGGTGTGGAAATTTGGATAATTTGGGTTTTCAGTTTGAGTTACTTTTTTTATGAAGTCTAGATCTAAAGGGAAGCTTCAATTTCTTCCAGATCTTTGAAGAAGCCAAGGGATCTTAATAAATAGAAAGAAACATGCTTCAATTCACTCATTCTCCATTCTACTAGTGTTATTTCTATGGATATTTGCAAGAATAGCACGTTGAACAATAAAACAATTCCATCATTCAGGGTTTTTGACAAACTTGGCTGAAGGAGTCTCATAATTTTCCCAACCAATCTTTAGATCTTTTCTAGATCACCTTTACTGAATAACATTTCCTTGTGTTGTTACAAATAATTTTAAGCTTCATGCCTTCAATACATACTAACAACCCACATAACGTCTAACCAAATATGACCAATAAAAACCTTTTACATTACTAAATTTTTGCACCCTTGTTCTTCATAAAGTAAATTCTACTCACAACATAAACAATTCTACATGGCCTGCCATTACCAGTAATCCCCATAGGAACACAATCCATGTTTAAAATGATGGAAATTACTTGCATCCCTCACAACAATTTCTCGCTTGACAATCCTGGAGATGAACTTGGTGGCATTATGGAAGTCTCTAGAAACACGAAGGTTCTTTTTGATATAGATAGTTGTCCCAGTGCATGTGTTGATAAGGCCAAAGGAAATTTCCAACTTTTTGTTATGACTAAAAGGCATGTGTTCCTTTGATTCCTCCTTGACATCATGAAGCAAGAAATTTGTGTTAGGTATATACCCTAAATCCTCCATCTTCCCAGTTAAGGTTCACAATGTTGCATAATTTTTCTCAGGTCGAGGATGAGACGTGTCCCCTATAAGGAATGCATGTACCCTATTGTTTATTTCAATCACACTACATCCTAGTTTCTTTTTCAGATCACTGTCTTTACCAATAACCTTACATTTTTCATGTTATTCCACCTTCCAACCACTACATAGATGTTTGACAACAATACATAATATCCAACATCTTTAGGCTGCCAGTTCAAAATATGTTTAGTGACATGTTCTCCAAGCTCTATATTGAATTCTATAGGCATCAAGTAAGGCTCCCTAGACAACAACATCAGGTTCTACCAACATCCTTTTGAAGAATTCAAGTTCCTCATATAAATGGATAACATGGCTAAGAAGGTCAGCCATACATTCATATTCCTTCACCTGAGGTGTGATTCTATATCTTGGTTCATGCAATGAAAATAGTGCCATCCTTCTTCTACTAAACTTGCATGACTACATGATGACAAAAAAAATTAAGGTGACGTGGTTTGGTTTTGGGAATAAAATTTGCATTTGTGAAAAGAGGGAAAGAGAATCCTGACCATGGCGATGTACTCCATAGCCCCTAATCATTTCACTCATACCACAACATTTTTTTCATAGATTTTTTCAAAAACTTACTAGGAATTATCTATACTACTGCATTTGGAATGCTTATCTATGAGGGTTGTATCTAAAAAATAAAAGAATTGTCACTTCTAGGACCATGTCCAAGGTCAAGAAACCATGAATAAAAATCTCCCTAAATGTCATCTAGAGAAGGTCTATAAGATACATTTAAGGAGCTAGGGTCTCACCATGCACCCCGCATAGTTTCAAAACAACCCAAAATTTAACAATTTAGGTCATGGAATGACCACTACTTATCCATTTCCTTACACAAGATCATGTTTTTTCCCTTAATGCAATCACTTCCTTTAGCAAACCCTTCCTAGCAAGGTTATCAACTCAGGTCCAAGTTGTTGATTCTCTTTTGGGAGAGCTGATGTGGTAGTATGTGACTCAAATAAAACCAATTCACATCATGAAGATCAAGATGTCCAAGTTCGTATCTTAGCTCAAGTCTCATTTCTCACTACAACCATATATTTCTTATCATAATTTTTGAATTTCCATCTACTAGCCACTGAATCATCTCAATCCCTACAAGTAACATGAGGTTTCAAGATTATGGATTCAAGATGGAAGTTGGAGACATTGTAGACTTGGAAAATAATTTGAATGTCATCGAGTATGAAGTTGAACCTAGTCGAAACCAAAATCATGCTTCATATAGATTTGTTTCTTTATGAGACGTGTTCTCAACAAAAATTCCAATGGATTAATATTTGGATAGATATTATCTATGTGCTAGTGAGTTCACGAGTTCACACATTGCAAGGGAATGTTTATCCCTTCAACTATCCATTTCCTCTCCTATTGTGGACTCATAACCCTATTTTATCCTAACAACCTTATTTGGGAATTATATTGGTTTTATCCTTTTACATTTTTAACATATGTCATTGAGTATCGAGGGGACATTGCCACATGGTATCTAAGGTAATATAAATCACTGCTAACCCGAGTTACAAACTGTTAGGTCCCTATAATACTAGTGATCCCCACATTATTATTCTCATTGCAACCCTTATTGTTATTGTTGTGCCCCTATTGTCCCCATATTGTTATTATTGTGCCCCATAGAAGCCCACTATTGTTATTGTTGTGCCCTTATATTATTATTGTTATGTCGACTTTGATTATATTGTTACCCCTTAGACTCCTATATAGAAAGGAGGTTTTATTCATTTGTATCATCCAATAATTATTCATTTGTGTAATTTTAAGGATGTTTTCCCCTCGAAGAGGCTGATTTTGAAGGCTTTGATCTACTGTTTATTCTATTTTGTGAGTTGGTTGCATAGCATTTGGTATCAGAGGTTTGGATTCTAGGGTTTCGCTGCTCCAAACAGGTCATCATGGAATTTTTGCTATAACTTTTTTTCTACGATGTTTCAGAAGCTAAAAAAAAATCCCATTTGAGAAAAAATTGCTCTGAAACTCAGGTCCCAAATTCAGATCTTGTCTCACTATATTTTCAGAGATATGATCCAAGGAAGTTAGGGTTTTTGTAGGATCTCGAATTATATTTCAATAATGTGACTTGGGGAAAATCGTCATAACTTTCTTTTTGAGCATCAGATTGAAATTTCGTATGAAGTTACAGAAATAGGACAACCTTTGGTTTTTTTGTATTGGTTTCAGGACCTAATGTCGAAAAAGTGACACGTGGCTCTTCGTACAAGTTCACTCTACTGAACCAGTCTATAATCAAGTCATCATGGGAGATTTGGCATCTCTTTTTTGGAGAATCCAATTTTGATCAAACTTGCGGGGTTGGAAAGAGGACTCAGAGGGCTACCACAAGACGTAATTTCAAACCTTGGAGATCCAAAGTTACAAAGATACAATAGATTCAGTATCGATCTCCTACAAAGTGAAAAAAATTTGTGTAGTTTTTTAAAAGTTTTGCATAAGTTTGGTTTGAAAAATTAGTTTGAAGGAATTCAAAGGGCATAGTGAAGCATTATTATCATTAATTCATGTCTCGAAGAAAGAAAATGGAAACACCTAGTAAGAAACTTGAAATCTAGCATGACTCATGAAGAAGAGGAAGAAATGCAACATGATATATCAAAATTACGAGACCAAGTGCAACAAAATTCATTCTTACAAAAAGTAACAGAAGCTAAAATGGACAGTTTAAAGAAAGGCATGGAAGCTAAGATGGATGGTTTAAAGAAAGCCATGGAAGCTAAGGTGGATGATATAGAAGAAAGGAAACATGGAAGATTTGAAGACAGGCATGGAAGCTAAGATGGATGGTATAGAAGAAAAACTTAAAGGCAACATGGAATATTAAAAGTCAGATTTGACAAATTTGCTACAAGAAATTCTTACTAATTGTGAAAGGGTAGTAAAGGAAACTCATGAGGAGAACAAAAGAAATTTTAATCATGATTTCATAGACTCTAATGGTGGATTGAAGATCCACCATGTTCCAAAGATTGATATGAGGAATTTTGATGGCAAGGATTCGTAACATGGATACTACAGATGGAGCAATATTTCAATCTCCATAAAGTGAAAAACACACAAAAGGTACGCATTTCAAATTTATATTTGGAACCAAATTAGTTTGTATGGTATTGATGGCTTTTCTCTCGTAAAAAAAATGTCACTTAAGAAATTTTTACAGAAGAAATGATAGCACATTATGAGGATACAAAAAGCAACACTTTTTTTAGTCAATTGATAAATCTAAAACAAAAGGGTTCAATTATGGAGCACATTGAGGAACCAAAAATTGAATATAAGGGTAAAATATATTCCATAGGAGCATAGGATTGATGTGTTCATAGGGACTTTAAAGGATAACATCCACCATGAGGATTGCCTTTGGGAACCCGATTCATTGGAGAAGGCATTCGGGCTGGAAAGAAAAATGGAAAGAAAAATTATGGCCACAAGGAATCCTACCACTCACAACTATAAATATGGAAGTATTTTTGGCCCTAGCCTTCCACAACATACATGGTTGACATCACAACAATTGGAAGAAAAAAGAGAAAAAGGGCTTTGTTACAGCTGTGATAGAAAATACACTAAAGGTCATTAGTGTGCTGGGAAGAAATTATTTTACATAGATTGTGAAGAGGAGGAAGAAAAGGAACAAGAAACATCAAAAGAAAAGGATATACACCGGAAGAAAACCCTAGAGAAAGAAGAAATGAATCCAACCAGTAATGCATTGACCGGAATCACCACTCCTCAAACTATCAAGATAGACATATCAAGAAGAAAAAGGTAAGAGTGTTGATGGATTCAGGAAGTAACCATAATTTTATTCATTGTAAGATAGCCAAGGAATTGAATTAAGGGTATCACAGGGAAACCAGGAAAGATAATCAGCTCTAATGGAATGAAAAACTTCTAAAGAAAGAACAATGAGGTGTGATTACACAATTATGTTCGCTAGAGGTTCCCACATCGAAATCATCTATTTCTCCAGATCTCCAAAAAGTCTTGGACAATCATTCCAAGGTATTTGAGAATCCCAAAGGAATCCCACCTATTCATGATCATGATCATGCTATTAATTTGATTCCACGAAGTGTTCCTCCAAAGATCAGGCCTTACATATATCCCTATGCCCAAAAGAGTGAAATTGAACATATGGTTGCAAAAATGCTAGAGGCTGGTATAATTCAACCTAGTCAAAATTCTTTCTCTGCTCTAGTAATATTGGTGCACAGGAAGGATGGGTCATGGTGCATGTGTCTGGATTATAGGGATCTCAACAAGCTCACTATTAAAAATAAATTTCCCATTCTCGTTATTGATGAATTATTGGATGAATTGCATGGATCAATTTACTTCACCAAGTTGGATCTTCGTTTAGGATATCATCA